>JAABKK020024085.1:0-10310 GCA_011634745.2 Catotricha subobsoleta | reverse complement strand
AATCGACCATGTAGCGTTGGTATGTATATAAATTATGCAAGTAACGCAATAAACCTATAAATATTGTAAATTTATATCTCAGTATGTCTTACCTGTAGGTAGGCAATCAATTTAGCCTATTATTTATTTTAAATCATTTTTTTAAATAGTTTTATTTCGGAAATTTCAACTGGAACTAATGATAAATATTGAAAATTTTACAGTCATTAGTAATTTTATAATGAAAAAAAATTGTTTTCTAGTTTTCGTATAAAATGTTTGATGTGCACTTCAATCAAAGATTTCATCATGGATAAATTTAAATTTTTAAAACGATTTTCATTATTTGCACCAAAAAACGTTGTTGACATTTTTGACAGAAATAAATTATATTAAGTATATATACAATATAAATATTTTAATTTTGTGTTTTTATTTTTATTGAAAAATTGCGGTTAAATAAAAAAAAAAAAAAAACAGTAACCGGTAGGTTTACGTATGTAATTAAATCTAAAAACAATGTAATTTATTTGACGAGGTTGTAATTTTTTAATAAATTACATATTATTTATTCAAAAAGCCTATAATTAATTAATGAATTACATAAAATTTAGAATTTTTTCTATTATGTGATTCATTTATTAGTTACATGAAGAGCACGAGAAACGGATTGCTATTATATTGATGTTCATATGCTTTTAGGACAATATAAAAATCAAACTTTGTAATCTAAGAATTTCAGGTATTCAGAGAATTGGAAAATCTCTAACTCTATAAGCTTCAATTAAACCTCAAGCTTTATAAAGAGAGTAAAATAAGAATATTTCTCGACTAAAGTTCTTGTATTAGCTAAAAAAAAATGTCTTCTTTTAGAAATTTTGTAATGATCAAATTTTTTTTTATTGCAGATCTTTACCTTTTACCACTTTCTAAGCACTCTGGGCATCATTAGAAAATATTTTGTCGCTTTTTTCAAAAATCAAAATATCAAAACTTTGTTGATTTTGCGAATGGATTTGAAAATCCTAACAGGGCTGAAAATTTACATACGTGTATTTCAGACAAAATGTAATTCTTCTATCAACCGTTATCTGCAAAATTCGAATTTCTGTATTCTTACCTTATACCTTATAATAAAGATGAATTTTTACCATAAGACTCAAGTTTAGAAATAAAACTTAACATTTAAACGATGGCTTCCAAACTGAATTTACTTAAAATGTCCAGTTATCTGACATTATCAGTTTATAGAGAAATTTTATATCGAGCTCATATTTTTTAAAATAAAAAAACTAAAAATAGTTATTAATTTCTAATTTATAAATGTACCTACTCTAATTATTTTAAAATAAGTTTATTTTTTATAAATCCACAATACATGAATTTAATCATTGAAAATCCTGAAAGAAAATTAATATTTTTGTTATTATAGTTGATGATTTGCGTTCGTGATTAATATAATAATATTAAATAATAAATATATTTGTATAATAATTCAGTACACCTTTCTCTCAAATACCAAACTAGTTGATAATTCATATCGATACGCGATACCTAACGTCGGCCACTTCTATCAATTGAACTATTTATACATTGATGAATATTAGATATTATTAGCATTACTTTTCATTCAACTATTACTTTTATAATATTTAATACAGTTAAAAAAAAAATGAAAACAAAAAATGGCCAATTGAAAACAAAAGATATTGCATTATGCTTTCTGCATAATAAAATTATGAATATAACAATTTTGTACAGCAATTATTGCAAATGTCTATAAAATTATTAAATATTAATAAATGCATTTCTTTTTATTTAATCTGTTGTTCTTTGAAATTCTACAGACATTGAATATAAGTTTTCAAGGTACAAATTGCATGCGTAATTTTTTAAAATTCTTTTTTGATAATTGACATTCATTTCAATAAGTATAATAATACCAAGTGATACCAAACGCGATATGTCCATTCGTTGAGAGAAGCGATTTTATTCTTTATGTAAAATGCAATAAAGATCAAAATCGATATTTTCAACATATGGACAGGACATATCGGTTTTTGATACTAAGGTACTCAAATATAAATTTAAATTTTCCTTTGCGATTAATACAATTTTATGTCGGAGAAATGAACAAAGAAAACTGTGTACGAGTACGTATAATTAAATTTACCAGAAATTTAAAAAGACTTTTTGACCTTGTGTTATATTGAAAATATTTTTTATTCGCTCCAAGATTCGCAAAATTTATGTATTTTAGATAGTTATATAATATTGTTGAATGAATATTATGAATATATTTTACTTTATCCAGTAATATTTGCTCATGATGGCCATCATATTAATATAAGATATAAGTCAATAAATATTCAGTAATAAGTGAATTTTTATTACAATTTCGCTACAAATACATAATTTAATTTAGACACTAATTTAAAACATTTATAAATACACATTTTTATTATAATACCGATGTTATTATTATGATTAGGTGATTCCGATCACGAAAAATAAGTTAGTGAAAGCATTATATTATCGCATATACAACCTTTGAATTTTGATGAGATTGAAGGAGTATCCGTATTATAAATATGAGTGTTTTAATTTCATTTGTTCATTGTTTAATTCGATTTAAAAAAAGACGGCAACGAAAGACAGTAGTTAAAAAATATTTTTATTTACTTAAAGAGACAAAAAGCAAGAAAAAATAATTGAACCGAAAATTCGTGGTATTAAAAAATTAATAAAATTAAAAATAATAATGAAAATTATATTAGTGACTGTGATTTTGTACGTTGGATTAAGTGTTGTTTGTGGACAAAATAAACATAATAAAACAAGCATTGACACCACAACAGATACGACAGAAGCCTCCGTAAAAACCAAAAGAGGAATTCTAAATTATGGATTTGGTGGTGAACATGCATTAACATATTCTTTACCACCTACAATCGGTTATGGATATCAAAAGAATTGGATTATATCACCGTATTCAAAATTTCCAGCAGTTTATAAAAATCTATTATCACCCACAACACAATTGGCTCTTTCTCATGGTGGTGCTTCAGTTCATTCGTACAATGTAAATTATCCAAGATATCCTTTCGTCTCTGCAAAGCCATTAGTTCAACACATTCCATTTCATAGACCAGCTCTGATTCCGTCCGTAGCCCCAATTATTCCAACACCTTCATTTGTTGTACCACAAAAACCTGCCATTATTCCCGTAGCTTATCCCACATTTTCCCATCGCATCCCAATTTTTGTACAGAAACCATTAACTTCTGTAGTTGTGCAAAAACCTATTATTTCATCATATTCACCTGTTCCTGTATTGCCAACACCACATATACATCCATTAATTTCAACAGCAAATGCCTTCAATCCAATAGCATTCAGTGGCATTCAACCACAATACTTTCCAATTGCATTTCCTGCTTCTCATCAATCAATTCCATCATCCATAAATACACCGACTACTCCAGAATCAATTCCACAACCAGGATCAACTATTTTTGCAAATGTTCAACCTGACGGTTGGCGTCCAATTATTATTAGTTCACCGACACCAACTATTCCAACAACAACAACAACTGCTCATAACAGACCTGCTGTGAGTTTACTGCCACCTTACTTAGAACCAGCTTTATCAACCGACCCAGGAGAATTACAACCAAATCCTGAAGAGTATTTTCATACGCAAAATCAACAACCGAATAATCATTATCTAACACCAACAGAGGGAAATAATTTAGAAATAAATCAAATAGAAAATCAACATGAATTTAGTGGTCATGATCTAGCACAAGGTATATAATATATTTTCTATTCATGGGCATTCTGCCATAAAAAGATCTAAGCTTATTATAGCTTATTTGTTTCAATTAATTAATTTTCTCTTTACAGTGCAATATCACCACCATCAACAGCAACAGCAACAGCAACAATTACAGCGTTTACATAATTTACAACAACAGCAGCAACACCATCAGACTCATAATCACGGTCATCATCATATTGCAGCTTTAACTGCTCAAGGTTACGATCAAGCTTCAAATCATGGTAGATATTCGGGTCCATCCAGTTATGATGTTCAAATTGGGAGTCGAACCAGATTATATTAAAATTAATTAATATTATAAATAGTATAGTTTTAGATAGCTAAGCAAAAAAAAAAGAAATAAATGAATACCTAATTTATTAATATTATTTGATTATTATAAATGTAAATAACTTATTTTTGCCCTTTTTTAGTAAATTCTTCGGTATGTTTGTTAAAATTGAAACGTTCTGTATACTTATTCAATATCCCAAAACATCTTAAATCAAATAAGAAATGTATGCAAATTTAACACACAAATATATGTTATGTATATTGAAAAAATATACATTTGTGTGAAAAATTTACCGGACCTACGTGCAAATTCAATGATTTTTAAATAAGTTTTTCTGCCAGTACTTTCAAGATTATATGTAATCTGTTATTAAATGTAAATCTTTATTAAATTGAAATCATTCGGCAAATATCATTTCCGCACCTATGGTGTAAATGTATTAATAAGAAAGGATATTATCTTTTATTAGGTACAATCTAAATTCTAGCTTATAAATTTTATTAAAATAGCATTGAATTGTTTATTATATTGGTTAATTAATTAAAATTTATTATTTTATGTTTCTCGGCTATCTTTTGCCTTTTCTCAGAATTTGCTTTTTAGTACCGCTATATCACTTCGTATTAACTCACGTTAACCCAAAGCTATAACATCATTTATACAAGATATATTACCACTGATAAATACATTAATCGTAAAATTAACTTTAAGCAGCAGTTAAATTGACATTTTATTCACAGATTACGTGAACATTTTTATGATTTTGGTATCATAGATATAATTAATTATATGAAACATTTGTATTGCTGACATGTAATGTTATCGTCTTTAAAATTTAGTTACAAGTAAGTATATTTACAACATATATTTGGAAAATATTTATATTGTGTAATTAACACATCACAACCAAATTTAAAGTTAAGTTACATAAAAAATTATTGTACGTAATTATTTTAATAAGATAAAATGAAAATTTCGAAATGGTGTTGAGGGGGTTAAAATATAATCGATTTCTATCATATTCGTTTTTCAATTGACACAAATTTTTTTTATTGCATTTGGAACAAATTAAAAACGGTTTAACGCCCTAATTTACGCTATATTATAGTTTCATAAATGTATAATGAAGTGAATATTGTAATTTTAAATAGTAATGTACAATTTTCGAGTTTTGAATAGAGCCGATATCTTTTTCATCTCTCAAATTTCTTAAAAAATATGTGTAAGTAAATAATATTTAATTCGTGGAATGTAAATCTTTCTACGGAATTACACCTGTACATAAAAGTGTATTTTATTACTTGATTTTTGAAAAAATCTTCTGATTGAAGATTGAAAAAAGTAAATAGATATATTATATTGATTCTTGACCCGCCGTTGGACACAGAATTCATTTTTTTTTAAATATAAAGGTTTAGGATTTTAACTGGAATGGTTTTCGATTAATTGAATTAATTGGAGGATAAAATAAAGGTAGGAATTATTATTTTTCCTTCCAATTGCAATTGGTAGCTTGTTTATATATTGTATTAAAAATGCCATTTAAATAATTTAAAAATAAAACTTTGCTCTTTATTTAAAAAAATAAAAATAAATAAATAATTTTAAATGCAAATTACACTGAAAAAATTTAGAATAAAATAAAATTTCGTAGTTTTATATACTCACACCCCGTACAGTAACAACATGATTGTGTTCTGTGCTCTTACAATGCGGATATGATATCAGAAATCAACTTTTCTTAAACAAAATAGATTTAATGCAATAAAGCATGGCCTCCATAAAGGCCATGGCTACCATAAAGTCCATGGCCGCCATAAACTCCATTACCGCCATAGACTCCATGGCCGCCATAAACTCCATGACCAAGAATTGGTCCATGTGCTATTGATGCATGTAAAGGTGCATGTGCCAATGGTAAAGGTAGAGCATGAGAGCTTAATGGAAGTGATGCTGGATACCCAAGTAAATCATGATGACCTAAACCATGGCCAATAATTCCATGACTTGGTGCCAAACCATGTATACCTCCGATACCATGTCCAATAATTCCATGACTTGGTGCCAAACCATGTATACCTCCGATACCATGACCAATAATACCATGACTTGGTGCTAAACCATATCCAACTCCATGTAAACCTGATGTATATCCTAATGATGATCCTAGACCGTAACTGGGAACACCAACAATACCACCATGTAAACCAGCGTGTCCTAAGCCACCATATCCTAAACCAAGCACGCCACGCTTTTCAGTCTTTTTCTCTACATCCTCTATGGCAAAAACCGAAACGGCAAGAAGTAAAAGACATGCACAAATCTACAAATATAATTATTTCATTTATTAATTTTTTTTTGTTCACTTCAATCACTTTTAAATGAAATAAATTTAGTGAAAATTTAAATCCTTTTTCACTGTAAGGATCATTTTTATTAAACTTTAAATAATCACATATCGCAAACATAAATGAAGAGAACTTACAGTTTTCATTATGATTATTTTTGTTTCTTGTTTATTATTTAAAGAAATCTTTAATTGTACACTATAATGTACTGAACTTATCAAACATGAAAAACAATTTGTTTGAATATCCCAAACTACTGGGCTTTATATACGATTTGATTTTCAGAATCTCATACCTTTTTCGATAATTTTTTTTTTCTTTGAATTACTGAATGCATAAGCTTGATCATGTATAAATCTATAGAAATAGGGAGACATGCACATATAATAACGTCTATAAAATAAAATAAAATATATACTTAGTTCGAATAGAATAAATTGTATGGCAGAAAGGGAAAATTAATATTTCATAAATAAAGCAAAGAAAAAGAAACAATATTAACAAAATATATATATTCATTTGAAATAAACAACTATATGACATTAATATAGTATTATCAATATTAGCTCATATATTTAACAAACATCTACCTAAACATATAAGAATTGCACACAACAGCAAAATATTACAGAAAAACAAAATTGTGTTACAAGTTCTTGAATTACCGCACCTCTCTTTGAAACCAATTTATAAGGAAGTGTGGCAATACAGGTAAACCATATTTAAAAGTTATAAGTGCATGCGTACATGTGCAATATATTTGCTCGTTAGATTTTGTTACAAACTGCGACAATTTCAACTAATATGTAACTTAAAATAAAAACTACATTTGCTTAACTGTGTCTTATGATTTGGATTATGTTTTTAGTGTAGTGTGAATGACTAATTCAGATGAAGATAACAGACTTTTATTTATATCTTATATAATTTATTATAAATTTATGGTTATTGACTACTATATACATTTAAACCTATTGAAGTATTTTGTATTGAGTGTTCATTGATTGCTACAGGGTATTTATAATAATTATGTATTCGACATTTATCTACATATTGGACACGATTTTTTTTTTTAAAAAGCATAAAAAAGTCAGGTGAATAACAGACAGGTATCTCTTTCTTGGTTCTTGGTTAATTGTTTTTTAACAAAATCTTATTCAAAGCATCATCCCATAACTACAGTAACGTACGTTCATAATGCCAATCAGAATTTATTTGAATACGATTTTGTTTACATGCATTTTAAAAAACAATAGTACCAGCAACTATACGTCGTGTCAACCTATTGTTATTTTGTATGAAGCAAAATAATATTTACATTATAACCAGTAATTATATACGAAACTCTAGCAAAAAAAAAAAAAAAGCAATACTTGCCACCACTATATTTTGCAATTTTTTTAATCATTGTGATTAGAATAATAGCTTAAACATATCTATTGAATAACCGTTTTATGCTGCCATTAAGAGCATTTCTACGGTGCTAAAAAGTCTTGTCTATTAATATTAAAATTGACGACCAAAACTAGTACTTTTGCGAAATAATTTTGAAAATAACCTGGAAACCTAATTCTGTTCCATTTTAATTTTAACAGAATATCCTAGATGATAACAAAACAAAATGGTTATTAATTTTCAGAAAAACATGCTGCCATTGTGTATCCACTCCATTTTTGTAAAATTGAAAAATGATATTTGTTTAAAAATCGTGGCTGCCAAATAGTTGAAAGTTTGATGTTTTCATTTAAATCATTAAAAAAAAAACATTATTGAAAAAAGTAATCACGAAGCGATAAATTAAGTATTTCTATTTTATTTTATTTACTTTTTTCATGACCTAAATTAGAGTTAGTGAAAACACTTTTCCCATATTTGATTTAGCCAAGAATTTTCCGCCGTTGAACTCCCCTTAAGGGTTTCTTTACCTGCAATAGTTACAGAGAAAAAAAATCATAAATCATTTTCATATTTGCTCCATTTACCTACATGCTCACTGATATTTATAAGATTATTATATAATAAAAAGTCATGAATAACTATTAAATTATGTCTGAACTACTATTATTTAACACTGCGATCAGTAAATAATCTATTTTTTTTATTAATAAATAATATTATGTACCTACCTTTTAGTTAAATCATAACAAAATATATAAATTAAACGAGTTTATCTACTTTCGCCACCGGATGTAAAATTGCAGTTTCATATATCAATGGTATTATGTGACTTTTTGTAATATGCTCGCAAAATTGTTGCACAGATAATAAAATAAAATCTGTGCGTTGCAAGATATGTTTTTGATGTAAATGCAATACGCACACAATTATAACGAGGTCGACAATGTATTAATAGCGTATTATAACTAAATTCTGAACGCAATTATCTATTTCAGCTATGTTATTAACTCGTTCTAGACATATAGATTAAAAATTATAGCTCATTAATTGCTGTAACAAATTACAACACGATGTATTAATATTTAATAAGTAAATTACCAGCATTTTAATCATTTCTGTTTGCTAGTATATATACTAGGCAAGCATTCTACTATACTTCACTTCACTAAAACAAAGTAGGTAGTTAACAAATTTTTGGAATAACAAATTTGGATTTTTTTTTACTGTTTTGGTTCTAAGAATGAATCTTTCTTTTCATAATATAAATACCTACATTTTGACTTAATTCGCATCTCATTTTCTTACATGAAATATCATATTAATAACTGACTGTCATGGCAAAAAAAAACATTTATTTCAAATAAGTATTTTAAATTAAAAAAAATTAATACAAAATAAATTTGGTACATATTTCTTTATATATATAAAAAAGTGTGTTATCCTCATATTACTACTATTACATTTACAAAAAATAAAATATAAAAATTGTATTTATTTCAATGTAAACAAAAGTGAGATATTTTCTTTTATTTCATTTAGGCAGAAAACATTTGCATATAGGTATTTTATTTATCTTTTACATATGAGCTGTGAGTTAACCTATATATGTAAGTGACAGTAATGTAAGTTTCATAAGGTTTGAATAAGCTTTTTGGATCTATATTATGTTAATCGTGAATACTTTCTGATATATTCTACTAAAGTGTGTTAATGAAATACGTGTGCGAAGAACTTTGCCAGAACGTGTAAATCTGTCAAAGTTCTTAGCAATCGTGATGAGCTTTAACTCATTTAACATACACCTTATGAATACACTTATTATTCGTTTTGAGAAATAAAAAAAAATTCATTTGAAAAAATAATTCCAAGAAAATATGCCTATTTTACGCAAACAACTTTACTAGCAGATGTAAAACGAATTAAGAACCAAAAAATAAAATTAATATAAATGTAAATTAAGATACACGTATCAAAACAATGTTTTTCAGCATATTGTGTATGCAATCTGAAATAATTGTAAGAAAATGAAAATAGTCTTTAAATGTTAAATAATGAAACAAAAAGTAAATATTTTTGGTATGTAATAAAGCTATATGCTTACTGTCGGTCAAAGAGAGTACAACAAAAATATTCATGCATATAGAATTCTTTTAAAAATATTGTATATTTATTTACTAAATTATAAATAAATATTTTTGTTTCTTTTTATTTAATTCTAGTATAACAACAACTGGTTAACAAGTAAGTCTATTGCTCTAAGTTAAGTTGCATTATTACCGACTATGAATACTTTACTGAAAAATAATTATATGTAAATCTTAAACTTAATTTTTTATTTAAAATTTACTTGAAATTTTTCTAATTCGAATCTATGAATCTTTTATAAATATACTTGTTTGTAATTCCATGAAAGTGAGAGAAAGAGCGATTAGTTTCTGTGGTGTAATGTCACGCGTATTAACTAATATAG
>JAABKK020024074.1:0-17468 GCA_011634745.2 Catotricha subobsoleta | reverse complement strand
TGACATGATCGGGACTCGATCCCTGGTCCCCAAGCGCCATAGCCAACAACTCTACCACTATGCTACGGTGTGGGTCTTAATATGTACTAAATTATATAATATAGCAATGGTTACTATACGTTGAGTCAACTATAGTATCTGTATGGTTTATAGATAATATATAGTGTCAACTATTGCTGATTTACATGAAGTAGCCATTGCACCATTTTTTTTTCTCCAGTTACTGATTAGTTGATAAGATTGTGAAAAATGTTTATGTTTATGCTCGGATTATTGATATACTAAAAGGAAGCAAAAAGGATATTTTTAAATTGTATTCTCTTGAATAAATTACATAGGTTACATAACAAATCATAAAAAAAAACTGATCGAAGTATTTCAAAGAAAATTAGTTTAAATTTTCATTGCCCCGAGTACCTGCTTTTTATTCTTTTTTTCATCAATATAAAGAAAATTTGAAAAAACTATTTTAACTCAACTCTAACTGTAACTAAGTTTAAAAAATAATTTAAGAAAAAAAGGAAGGAAAAAGAACGTAGGTATAAAGTTTATTTTCTTTCTTTATAACTAGATTTTAATAACAATAAAAGCGAAAAACGAAATCTTTCTATTAAGTTAGAGATACTAATAATATGTGAAACAACTTCGTAAACTAGTTTTCATTCAGAATTAAGTGTTCCAAAATACTTTTATGTGATATTGTTTTTTACGTAAGAAAAATAAGTAGAGATATTTTCGGTATGTGCAATTTATATTGCAATTCGACCTTAACCATAATGTACCTATTTAATATATCTAGTGCATCGAAAAAAAAAAATTGGTTTTTCTTATATTTTAAGCCATGTATAGTTAGAACCATGTACTATGCGTATTATATTCAATTGTTGTACGATTGTTTTAAAAGATCTCATTTCAACAAACAACAAGTAATGTAGGTATAAAGAAATATCAAAACGAAAACAAACACTAACTATAATACAATTCCACAGTGTCCCTCCTCTTTACCTATAAAGTATTTAGATGGGATTTGAGTACATACTTTATTTAAAAGAAATGTATAAACATAACAAATGTTTGTATACTAAAGGAAATTCAGTTTTTGTCTATTTGGTTCAATGGGTTTAGTGTACATTGGAGGCAAGGATCGCAATACGAACATACTGTCAACGTAAGTTGAATTCAATAATAAAATAAAAATATGATTGTTAAAAATAATTTAAATATTAAAAAATCAAGATCAAGATCAAAATGTTAAGATCATTGAAAAAATTTACCCCAAAAAGATCAAATTTATATCATTTCAAGATCATTTTTAGATCATTTTTTATTATCAAAAATTAGAATCTTACATCTAAAATACAAGTGGAAAGTGCGAAATATTAAGTTTCAAATTCAGTTTAATAATATAACGTAACATATAATATGTAATAATTACGGCGCAGCCATAAAAAATAATAAGACAATATTTACTAAGAACCAAAATAAATCAAAACGACTATTTTGTTTGGAATTTTGACGTAGAATCATAGCAAATGTAGTCGAAACCATTATTAGGTTACAACTACAAACTATTGTTATATTCCAAAAAAAATATTTATTGAATTTGCTATCGTAATCTTAGGTTTTAGTTCTTAGATCAGAGATCAGTCTTAACATTGAGAAACTGAAGATCGCAATGAAGTGCCACTTGATTTATTGTAATGAAGAAATAGTTTTATTCAGACATACAATTCCGATTTACATAAAGCACTCTATGTTAATGACAATTTTAATTTTATCGATATTATTTAATTTAAATGAATTAAATATTTTCTCATCAAATTAAAATCAAGCTTTCAGAATGATGAAAATAATATTTTAAGCTTCCACTCAACTTTTTTTTTCATTCTAAAACTACAGATTCTGATAGAAACAACTTCAACCATTTGAGAGCACTACGCCTCTGATTGTTATCTCTCGTAAATGAAAAATACAACTTTGTTTTCCCTTTCGTTTTTTTTCTCCTTTATCTTATAGTATAAATGTTATATAAATATATTAAACGAAGCTAAAAGGATACAATTGTGTTAAAGAAGATAAAAAATTACAAAAAGCAAAGAAAAACATCGTAGAAAAAAAAAATAATCGAAAGAAAAAACAAATTGACTTGTTTTTTTTTTCATTCTTTTCTTTACACATTTATTATTATATAACTATTCTACTTATTCTTAAATCATTCATAATAATAATATCATGATGACGACAATGACGATGTCGACTTCAGATAATGATGATGATAATAATGTTGATAGAATACTACAAAGAGAAAAGAAAATGCAAAAGAAAAGAAGAAAAACGAAAAGCTACATCAACTCTTAAGTAACTTTTCCTTCCACGTCATTGTTATTTTATTAATCAATTTAGCATCAAATTTAGTGGGGTAATGCACCTTTTAACTATATTTAAGATGTAAATATCTATACATAATTACATACATATAGTCAATATTCCAGCCATCCATCCATCCATCACTAAATTCAAGTAATTAATTTTGTTTAAATAAGCTTTTTACTTAATTTTATTATATTATGCAACAGGATTGTACGTTGTACCTTTTTGTTTTTTTAAAAAAAAAAAAAAACGAAAAGAGTATAACAATATTATTGAACATAACAAGCGCATTAATAAAGCTTCAAAGTCCGTATGGTTTACGAATTGAATTGATAATGGTTTTGCCACTTTATATAGATGTTGTAAAAGTATATGAAACATAATCATATTAATGTGTGCAATGTTGGATGTTAGGGCTAATATTCAGAAAGAGTGTGTACTGTGTACCATCCGTAAATTTAATAGCGTTTTAATAAGGATTTGGTGAAATTCTGTTATTATTAAAAATATATGAGCAAAAATGTTTAATAAATGTTATTATTAGAACTTAAAGGCTTTACGTCTACTTAAATATTTTACTTTATATAAGTTAATGATGCACCGCAGATGGATGCGAACCTGACATACAATAACACAATTTGAACTATGACTAAAGCAGACGACAAATTCATCATATATTTTGTTCAAAGAATTTCTTCGTTCAACAATCAAAGTCGTAGTCTGCGTTTAAAATTTATTCGTACCAGCTCTATAAAATGAGGTTATTGAGTTGTTATTTAATTTTCTAAAATAAACTTTAACATCCTTCTGATATACAGGACTCTCCAGCCATTTACTTCATTTTTGAAAAATATATATTATTTTTTTTTGAAAATAATCAAGTCTTGGTTTCATTTTTTTTTTGTACCACTTTTTTCTGGATCTCAGAACTGAGTGGTGAGATTTTGATGGTCGATAAACGCAGAATTATTTTTATAATGAAAATATACATACTACATTTTTTGTTAACCTCTAGATATTTTATTTTTGTATATTGCTCACGGAACATTATGCTGTCAAAATATCAAGGATGTGACTATCGGTATCGAAAGCGAGACCGATACTATCAATCGTTACCTTACCGATACCTCTATCGATGCGTTACCTATTATAAACCAAGGCTAGATATGATAATAATTAACAAAATTCAATACTACGTTTCCTTTTTATCACACTATTTACGTATTGCTTGTCTTTACTTTGCCGAGAGAATTATACGAGAAGCAGCGGGTGTCTACGAAAAAACTCAGATTTTGGGAAAATCGTTTTCGAGAGAAAATCACAAGAACTCACTTACTTATATTTATTGTATTATGCCAATAACATCGATTTATCCATAGAAAACTATTACTATTACTTGCATTAATCAATATTTTTGTGCATAAATCATCTTAAAAAAAAAGGTTGGTGAGTTTTAACTGTTACACCCTGTAATATAGTTACAAATTTATTTGTTCCACTCTATGATAATTTTTTTAATAAAATATATTAGTACAATAGTTATAAAATAACAAGAATATTATATTAATATGTGTGATGCAATGTTATACCCAAATAAATGCGCGACACATATAAATCTATGCTGTCTTGTAAACACCAATATAAAGTCTGCAACAATATTTAATATTATATTACATATAAATTATATATATCAGATACCTATTTCCATTATAGAGGTCCAAGTGAAGCTTGAGAGGTATAAATTAGCTTTTCAACTTTTCATAAAACTTTAAAAAGTTTTTTTTTTTTTTTTGCGAAAATTAACTGCCATGAAATAGAATTTATGAGATTTAAGGTATTGTGAATTTAATTAAATATACGCGTATCAAAAATAAATTAAAATTATATATTTTATTTATTTTATCGAAAAACAGCGTGTTCTAAATAAAGTTTTCATCCTATACCTTTTTTTCTACCTTTAACGTTCCTTTTAAATTTAATTACGACAATGACACAGATATGTTTTTTCTTTTGCAATATTAGGATATTAAAAGATGTTTTTCGCCTTTTATATACAGGGTGTCTCAGATAAGATGTATATATATTTTTTTTATTTTTATAATTCGTTCAAAGTTTAGAAAAAAAACACATTTTTTCATGATATTACTTTAAAGGAGGGGTAATAATTATACCCATAACATCATTTTTTAAAGAAAAAACAATCAATATAATCAAATAAAAAATTGAACATCTTATCTGAGACACCCTGTATATACTTATATTTATATATATTTTTGCTGCTTTTGATTTAAAACTGGAAATTTTTTCAACATTTTTTTTCCTTATTAAATTTAAGAATTTGTAAATTTTAAAATTCTACCGTCTACTATTTGAGATTGTGTACCTGCCTTAATTCTAATTAATATATGATTGTTTTGCAATTTAGAGAAAACAAGTCTACAAAAAAAAACGGATTCTGTTTTTTAATTAAAAGATTGATTTTTGAATTCGATTTTAGAATAGAATTGGTTTAAATATTTCAGATTTTCAGACTTAAAAAAAATACTGCAAACAATTAAATAAAAAAAAAAAAAATTATGATTTGCTTGAACCATTTAAAGTCTAAATTCTCTTTTACATTCTTCATTGCATTATTTCAAAAATTTAATAAAATGAACTTTTCATCTATTTAATCGTAAAAAATTTCAAATTCCATTCAAAACTAAGTATTATCATTTTCAATTCTGTACGACTTTTAAAAACATAAACAATATTATCGTGTCATGCCAGCATGTACTCCTAATTATTTTCTATTATTTTTTTGTATTAATTAATCGATTAATGAATGCGATAAATATCATTTATTAAACATTTATGTTCATTGTTACTACATCTTGATATGAAATAAATAAAATACTTACATTTTTTGTTGGAAATATAATTAATTACAAATGAAAACACTTTGTGCTGGATACATACCTGAAACAAAAGAAACAATAATTAAAAAAGAAGATAATAAACATGTTTTTTTTATCAAAATTTGTATTGTAAATTATTCGTCACATGAAACTAAATGAAAATTTTATAATGTTCGTAATAAATTTAGAAATAAATATATAATAATGACAAAGAATTGCAATAAAACTCTTCTTTCTATATTGAATTTATTTCAAATTGTGATGAAGATTTGTAAAATACAAACTCAAGTATCTGAATTTTCAATACTTTAAAAGAACTAAAAATAAATTTCTCTTCTTTATTGAATTTTATTGTATTTTTTGATTTGAAGCTCTTTAAAACATTTTTTTTTTAAATGGTTCAGTAAATTTATATAATTTAATTTATTTAAAAAAAAAATTAGTATAAAAGTTTATTCTTTTTGCGATGTAAAAAAAAAAAACAAATCAAAAATATAAAACAAAAATAAATATAACTTGAGAGTTTGTGTTACAACAACTTATAAGCCAATTTATAAAAGTTTTTTTTTTTTTGTGTATGTTTATCTGTGCGAAGAGTTAAGTTCAATTTGTTTTGTATGAGTATTATATACATTTTTTTTATTATAAGTATATTTAAAAAAAACATTTATTTTTTTGTGTTTGTGGAATTTTTTTCGAAAAACTTTATGTGCATTTTATGGCAGCAACAGCAGCATGCCAGTCTTACAGTTTTCTGTATTTTATTTCCATTTTTTTTTTTTTTTAATTCCTACGAAACCGAGTTTTAGAATAATAGTAAAATTGAAAACAAATTCCCACACCACACAATAAAATTAGTGAGGATGCTCCTCATATATAATAAAAATTTCCACATACCACACAATAATAACAACTTGCAATAACAACCGAAAAAACACAACAACAAGAACAACACCAAGAACCATAAATATGTCAAAACTTAAATTTCTATTCAAACCATAAACTACTCAACTATAATTCGTCTTTTATATGATACCTACTCGCTATATATTGTCTGTATATTTAAAAAAAATAAAATCATGATAACACTAAAGTAGATGCGATGCAATGTGAGCAGGAAAAGAAAAAAAAACAACTATAGCTTAAATATAAAAGCTCGTCCAAAGCCAACATTAACTGGAGCATAAAATCTTTTAACACCATGTTTTCTCTTGATATTGATAGACGTACATACGTGAATATATAAAACATCAAGATGAAACTAGATAGGTGTAGTATAAATGTTACAATATGAAACATATATTTTTATTACATATCCTGAAATCAGTAAAATAATTTGAAATGAATGTATCATTGGGTTTAATTATCAAATATGCTGGCAGATCGATGAATTCATATGGCAATCGGAATTTTTTAATCTTCATAGAGTTATTTTTGTTTCGATTTTAATTTTATAGGATTAAATATAGTAAAAAAAAAAAAATGTGAATATGAACCTTAGAGGTGCATTATTCGATTCAGATACACAAGCTAGGAAAGCAGACTGAAACTAAATGTCTAAGAAAGAATAATTGAGATAAGATGCATTACCTAAACATAAAATCACACGTTTGCTGTTCCAAAAGATTTTTAAAAAGATAAAATGATATTCAGTTATGGGTCAACTTGGATAACCACAGCCACAAGACTAATTAAAAACAAAAAATAGCCATAATTGTGGCATATGATGTTCAAACATATATGTATATGTGTTTTCCTTTAAAATTATTTTCCGGGTTTAAGTAAAATAAAGGTTTTTTAACATTTCTGTTCATTGTAACCCGCATATTATGCGCAACCAAACCTAGCAACATGCATCTATTTCTATATATATATACACCTATACATATATATATATATTTGTGTATTCTACATCTAATGAAAAAGAACACTATATACTGTCATATAAATATAGAAGATACTACGAATATATCTTTACGATATAAATACAAAGTAAAAACAACACATTTCATTTACACTCTGCACACATTTACAATAAAAAAAATAAAATAAATAAATAAATATGAAGCACGTAGGATAAGACATCAGAAAATAGTTCTCTTTATTTTTATGTGCATTAAATTTTAAAGTAAACGATGATGGATTTTTTTTCTTCCTTTCATTCGTATATCTTGCTTTCATTTAATCGTTCTTCTTTATATTTTATATTTTTTCGGCACTTTGCTTTTGAAAAAAAAAAAAAAAATTATATAAAAAAAAAGTAAATTTAATTTTTATAGTTTCATGTTGTTTAATTGAAAGTAGTTTCTATACTCTTTGTACAGTTTACTAAACACAAGCTAAACATATATAACTATAACGTAGTAACGTATTATAAACAAAAAGAGATAAAGAAAAAACGATGTTCTACATAATAATTATAAGATACATACCAAGACCACAACCAGCATAAGAATATGATTTATAATAAAGTCATGAATGATTTTTTTTTTGTATAGATATTTAGACGGTGTTACTTTTTTATGTTTTGTAATAATAAAATTCTTTTACATGCGATACGATTTAATTATAATGAAATTGGACAAGAAATATAGCTCTAGGTCGATAGTTATAGAAAGTATATTTGGTTAAATTATTTCATAATTTCCGTTAAAATTTTCGAATGCATTAAGATCAATGGAAACGGTTCAAACATAATAAGTCAATTAAAAATTAACTATCCAAATTGTAATATAAACACATACACACACACATACATACACATACATATACACATAAATTAATCCAAGCACACAAAGTTTTCATGTTTCGATAAATTGTAAGAAAAACCACCACCAAAAATTTTTAGAAAGTTTTTAGATGGTTTTTACATATGGTTGATTGTTCCGAATTCAATTTTGTATATTCTAATTGAATAATGAAAACACTCGAATAACATTCATTATTCAAAGTTGCTGTTCTATTTAAATTCGAACAGAAATCCAATTTCGATAGTAGCAAATACTTCAAAATAAATTATAATACTTACAAAATTACGAAATATCATGCCCATAGCCATTCATAGCATATTAAATTCATGAATCTACCAACTACCAAAAATAAGTAATTCCACCCATTAATATTATAAATCTGCGATTTTGGTTCTAAACGTATATAAATCTTAAATTGTCTTTTCTTTCGATTGTTTTTCCATTATCGAAAAAAAAATCTCCTTTTTTTCACCTTTCAACTTTCCTTGCCAATTTTGTATGCGCCGAGTGTTTTTTTTTCCTGGTCTGTCGCAAGAACAATATTACGTCACGGTTAAAGTAACAGTAAGTTATTATTACAATAAGCTTTAATAAGCTTATTGAACCCCAATTTTCTGTATTATGATGCTGATGCCGTGTTCTGATAAACGAAATAGCACACAGCAACATAACAAAGAATACAAGAACAAAATAAAAAAAAGATAGAAGCAAATAATATAGAAACCTCTGTCACACAAAATTATCTTCACCATTTTGCACAAGACACATAAGACAAAAGTATATATTTAAGCATTATCATATCGAAGGTATTTATTTATAAAATTGAGCCAAAAACAAAGAGATAACAATGCGGTAAAGAACACGTTTAGAACAATACTTCCCTTAGGCTCATATTTATGGAGGCTTTAAGCGATAATGTTCTTTTTACTTTAATAACAACAGAGGTCATATTTGTCTATAATGTGATATGAAAGTGAAATGTGAAATGAGAAAACTGAATATAAAAATGTATAATTTTTGAGTACATCTGGCATCTGTTTCATTTCATTCAGATAAAAATATTTCATCAAGTAGGATGTATCAATGGGGTATGAAAGAAAAGATGTTATCAATTCTTAACATAAAAAAAATATATATATGTGAAATTTCAAAATAGCTCTTGGGTAGTATTGTCAATTACGTCAGTTTGAATTCAAAATAGAACCATACATATTGAAAGAGCCTACCCCTATATTTTAGCAATATATCTTCATATTACTTTTTGGCTATATGGCTATTATTACGTCAAAAAAATTATTAAATATTGAAAAAAATATATTCATTTAGTCTACAATTTCCAGAAAAATATTCGCCACCTCTCATTCAATCTTTGCATTCTGGTTTCTAATCAATACAATATATACACATTGACATTACACATACTTACTCGTCGTTGCTATTATTTTATTATTAAATAGACAAAGAAGGTGAATTCAATTCAATGTTCAATTTCATAAGAGTACATAATATACACAGCATTAAATACGTGTGCACAATGTAAATTTTCTATAACTATGATTTTTGTCTATATAGCAATGATTCTACATAAAATAAAGTTAGGTACATTAAACAATCATACAAAATTTTCTATATCTAGAATTTATTGTCTGTCTGGAGAGCTTTTGTATGTACGATGGATATGCAATAATGTTGATATCGATCCAGATTTATATGGAAAAAGTAATAGGGTTTTGGTTTATGAGGCATATATTATGATATTATATATGTGACTGTGCGTATTATTATGGCGAATGTAATGGTTAAGACGTGAACGAGTTGAAAATGACAATGACAATGATTCATACAAATTTATTATATGTTATTACTATTATTATTTTAATGCTCAGTTAAAATATTTAGCTTAAAATTCAAGTACATATTATAAATGGGGCTTATATCCGTTTCAATCTATTCATTTAATACTAACAATCCCACATTTAAACGTATACACACATGCACACATGCACAGCACACACCGAACAAAATATACTCTTGTTAAATTTGAATAAAATGTTAAAAGTTAAAACCGCAAAACATACTTAACTCCATCTCCATTCCTTCTGTTTCTCCTAATATATTTATTAAATTGTACATTTATTTATATAGAAGAAGGTATTTAAAGGTATACAACAATAAGCATTATGTGTGTGCATAGGAATGAATATATGGTATAATGAATGGTAGAGCTACTTATGTATTTACCTACTTAAAGCATTATTTTACGTATTCCATGTAATAAAATACTTTTTAACGCTTAGACAGACACATAATGTACGAAAATGGTGGTTGAATGTTTTAAGGAATGCTTATGTTTTCTTTGTACATTGTTTTGAATTTAATATTGTATGTTTTTAATGTTTTTAAATAGGGGTTAATTGATAGGTTATTTCTGTTATGAATTTGTAAATTGGGACTTTAAAAATATATATAAATATATATAATATATAATTATATATATATGAGTAAAAAAAAAACACGGAAAGGTAAGAAATAAACGATTTGAACCACGTTTTTTATATGCAGGGTGTGCATGTCTATATAAAATGTTGTTGGCGCATTGAATGTTTATACATTTAATGGTGCATATTAAATCAAAGGCATTCTTATAAATTATATATTGATTTTCAACTGTGAAAATAGTTTTTAAAATGAGGTAACTGTAATAAAAATTAATACAATTAAACATGTGCCAAAGCTACTCTCGAAACTGTATAGTGTTCTTAATTTAGAAGACAACATTAAATTTGTTAAATGGAATTAAATTGGTAAAAAACTTCATTTTTGCCAGTATTAAATTTATAAAAGAAATATAAATAATAGTCCCCTTTCTTGTGGAGGTATGAGTTTTAATTATATACCATCAGGAAGTATGATTTTATTTTTTTTTTTCATACTTAATACCATAGGAAGGTATTAATTATAGTATAAGTATAGTATTTTTATCGCATTATGGATTATTTTCATACCACAATTTTATTTTTCATATCATTACAGGGTAATATAAATTTCACACCATATTTTTTTTCTTGGATTTTGGACGACGTAAAGTATTTTTTTTTCTTTTTTTACTTAATCTTAAGATTGAAACCCCACAATGGTGTCTTAGAGCTTTGCTAATATCACCATTCGATTAAAATGACCCCAATTCACCCTAGTTTTATATGATATACATTTTTGTACGACTACTTGAAGCATACGAATTTATTCAAAAAAGGAACACAAATGTGTGCATTTTCATTTTATTTTTATCTCAGGAATGTGTGAACGGATTTTGATGATTGACGCAGAATTAAGTATAGGCATAAGAAAAATATATAGTTTTTGTTTTTAATTCGTAAAATAAAAAAAAACGTGATATTTAAAAAAAAAAAAATATTTTTCGAACCGAAAACCACCACACAGATCAAATCAAAACCTAAACCTATGTTTTAACATTCTGCGTTCAGCGGTGGGGAAATGATCAAAATCCTGAGCAAAATGGAAAGTGAGCAAACAAACAATAAAAAAAATCCCGATACCTATACCTTCAGAAATGAAGTAAAAAAAAAACATTTTATTTTAAATTCTATATGAATCAGGATCAAAAGAAAGTTCATTTAATTTGAAATTCATATAAAATGTATTTAAGTTTTAAATTAAAAACTTTAAACCTAAAAAAAAAGTTCTACATTTCTCTTGAAAATATGGCGGAAATCGTGCTTAATTTATCGCGAACTTTTATTTAGTCAATGAAATATTTAATAAAGGATTATGAACTTATAAACCATTTAAATTCCATAAGAAAAACATAGTATCTCAACATTTTAATTGGTTTTTCTGTGAATTAATGGATCATAAGCTGCCATCAATCTACATAATATTTATTTTTATATTATTTGAATCATTTTTCGGAAATATTGTTTGAGCTATTTATAAATCCCTACTAAAAGATAATATGTTATTTTAAATACTTAAAACCTATGTTCATATATTCATTTTGATACTTTGACAACAAATTTCATTTAAAATAAAAATAGAAAATAATTTCACCCTGTGTGTTTAGTCATATAATATTATATACTTATACATGCACTTAAAAATCAATATGCGATACAGAAGACTTAATATAAAATGTCATAAAATGAAGTAAAGTAAACTAAAGTAAAGTAAAGAAACCTTTGAAGTTTAAAATACATAGTATTTTTATTTTAAAAAAAAATCAATTCTCTTACATTTAAATATTTGTAAATTCTTCCTTATAATAATAATAATAATAATAAAAACAAAATATAAAGAAATATTGAACGATGTCAGTAATATGATCTTTATAGTAAATTTATAAAATTAAATTTTTTATGATAAATGAATACTTAGTCGGCTTCGGTTCATCATCACATTACTTCTTCATACTTTATATAATATGTACAAAAAAAAATAATCTTCTAGTTGCATAAGAACAAAAAAGTAGATGATTCGAATCATAAAATCTGAAGAATAAGAAAAAAAATCAACTTGTGGTTGGCTTTTTATTTTATTATTTCTTTTATTTTGGGAAAGGGTGAAAAGAATAAAATGACTTCAAATTTAACTCTTTTAACATTCTTTTCTTTTTTTTTTACCATAATTTATCTCAAGATAAAACGATTTCTCTTTACTACAGTATAATTTAGTTATAGCTGGATTTTTTTTTCCTACATTTTTTTTTTTCTCTTTTTAATAAAAATAATAAAAAAAAAAAAAACAAAATGTATAAAAGAGACATGAGCAAAAAATAACCAATTTTTCTATTTCACGTCTTCTTCGAGGTTACCATTTTTCTATATATGTGTATAAATATATCATATTAGTTCTGTATAAACGGAGAATTTTAATTGAAAAATTCATACCACGTACGCTGAAACATGATGATTATGCAAAAAAAAAATACTCTTTTTTTTGTAGTTTTTTGACTTCTTCATTCTTTATAATTTACACAAAATATGTATCTTTAACTATGATAATAATGCTTGATAATAATAATAATAATCATAATAATAATAATAATGTTGTATAGAAAGGATGGCCAGACTATACTCAATATAATAGTGAAAAAATAGTGAAAAAAAAAACATATATGAGAGTATGAAATGAGTAATATAACATACAAGAATCAAGTCATAAGTGTGACTATAATAATAAATAATATACGATGCTCTGGCTACGGTGTATTGAACTCATTTAATTATATAACCAAACCTAAACCATTGATAATATTATTTTTATTTTAATTTTTTTTTTCTTTTTTTGGCATCAAGCAAAACCGCAATTCGACCGACACTCCACACAACAAACCAAACATTACATATTACAATTATATTTTAAAATTAAAAAAAAAAAAAAAGAATCAGAAGAAAAATAAGAGATACAGAGAAAAAAATAACTCAAAAAGAAATTCTATGGAATAATTGAGGAAGTATAGCGTAACTAATTTAAAAAGTAATTACAAATAATTGATATTAAATTCTTGTGCATGTTGTGGGCAAAATGAAAAAAAAAAATCTGAGCAACAAAAATGAAAAAAAAAAATTGCAATTACATTTTTTTTACCTATCTTTTGGTTTAAATGTTATTGTTATTATTAAGTTTAACGTTTGCTGCGGACTAGCTACTAGTACTCACATACAAATTACCTTAAATAAATTGAACAGACACTAAATAAATTGTTTAATTATCGTAACCTTGAAGAATGTGTTAGGTCTTTAATTTTTGATTATTGTTATTTATTATTTTTATGTTCTTATTATTGGTCATATACGTACAGTGAAGTGCCTACTGTAAATTTAGTAAAATGAAAGCACGTAAGATATTCGTATAGTTTTTGACGTGTGATCAAAATAAGAAAAATATATTGCATGGAAAAGATGTGATAAATATGCATATGATTCTAAATTTTCCACATTTTATCAAGATTGATTTTTATTTTCGTCATAATATGTATAGCAGAAGCTCAAAACTTTATTATCACAATAACTTTAACTGTATCACTTACAACAAATCATCTTTGAATTGCAACCAATTTAATTTGATTAAAAATTTAGATAAAAACATTTCTAAAATATCAATTTTAAAAATCTTTTAGAGATTATATACAATACTGCCAAGCAATTTATCATTGTTTTCTTTTGAATTTATCTTGCGGGCGCTACTGTTTATATTTGATATAGCTATGTCTATTTACCTGTACAAAATACAGATTTTATCAAAGCGATTATTATTATTATTATTATTATTATTAAGCATTCCATTATTTTGGCGCGGCAATAAGATGTACGGGTAAGATGGCTAGTTAATGTTTAATCTGATTTTTCTATGTGTACCTATGATAAATGCTTAATGGAGCTAATGATGAGTCTTGTTAGTAAAATATACACCGGGTTAAATAATATAATAATAATAATAAAAATGAAAATAACAATTATTAATTGCTGTTTTGAAAAAGAAACAGAAATGAAGAAAGAAAGAAAAAAATCCAAACAAAAAAATGTAAATAAGAAAAAGTGTCTAAACTAAGCATTAAAAAACCATTACAAATATATTTTATATGGTGGACACGAAGGTTCAGCGTACACAGGTAAATAAATAACAATATTATTATTATGTTTGATAGACATTTTTGTTTTGGCTAATATGATTTTGTTTATATACGAGATGAGGCAAAGTTTTCTAGGTTCGTGGGTTCAAGTACATTTGCCCTATGGCATAATTTGTTAGAATTTTAACGAAGGTTTTTTTTGTGTAGGTACGCAATACGTGTTGTGAGTATGTTATTTTCAATTTTTTTTTTTTAAGCATTTTTTTACTCATCTCTGTAAAATACTGCGTATAAGTATACTAATATCCGGAAAATAGGTTGATTCACTTCATAGCATTATAAAATAAAAATTACATTTCAAATTTGACCTGACATTTTAACCTTCTTCAAACCATTCCGGTTTATATTGTGTATGGACATGCTTTTCATTTCTATTATAATAGAATAAAATACGCATTGAACAATTCGATCGTAACAGCTCAACTAGTGGCTCGTTAGAGTCTTATGTACTTTTATATGTTTAGTGGTGGTTTCTTGTTGTGTTCTGGTAAAAGTATTACTTTTTTTTTTAATTTTTTTCCCTTTCAGAGAAAAGCAAATCGAAAATGTGACTTTCTTTTTGATTTGATTATGTAGACGAATAAAATGGGGGTGGCAAATTCTATGGATGTTTTCTATTAACAAAATCTGAAGACATAAACTCAATCAATGTAAACTATGACTTATATGAATCAGAAATGTAAAGTTTAATCGGTAACATTGATAAATGGAATTCAAAGGGCGAAGAATAGAAAGTTTGATTTCTCTATGCTATGCATCATGACTTATTTAAAGAGAATCAAGGATAAAATAAAAACAGAATATATAAAAATTAGCTATATTATAACGATTATATTTCTGGAACTTTAATATTTTTTATTGAAAAATGTTCGTACATTATAATGTAATGTTAATTTAGTAACACAATAGTTTAATAATAAAACCTTCTCATTTTAATTAATTCCAATGTGTGCATAGAAAGATAAAAACATTTACATTTCATGTAAATCAATGTTTTATTTTGAGGCTCATCAGTGATGGGTATATGAGATCTAATGCAAATTCAACCAAACAAAACCAACAACTACATCCAAAGAGAAAAATAAAATAAAAAAAAAAACAACTCAATCCAAAAGGAAGTGCTAATAAATATTTTGTATTTTAAAACCAGCACGTGATCCTAATGTAAATTTGAATTTGTTAAAAGTTAGACGACAACATAGGAGGAGAGGTACACAACTTTTTGAATAACAAAATAACTCTGTACATAAGTAATATATACATTATTATCGAATATAAGTATAAAAGGTGGATACATTTTGAATTATTTATATATTTTTCTTCTTTTTATTATATTTTATTTTCAATATATTATTAAAGTTGAGTTACTTTACCATTTTTAAATGGATAAAAGCTATTATGAACATGACAGAATAAATTTTATAACAAATTTTCTATTTGTTTTGAGTTGTTGTTTCAATAATAAATGATTATAGTTAGTTCTTCGTGTTTGTATCAAACATTTTGTAAGACTTTAAAAATTCTATTGATTTTGAATTAAGTTAAGAAGACGATTTTATTTTTATAGATTCATTTAATTTTCTGACCGAGTTCGAATTGGATTACCTTTTTTTTTATTGAAAACCGACCAAGTCGCATCTAAAGATTGTATTACTTTCTCAACTTATTTTACATTTTACTTAAAAAATTGAATGCAAAGAAAAAAAAACTTATCAAATTGTCATTTTAAATTTTACAATATTCGTGTACACAAATTTTTCAAAATATTTTCTCTTGTAAGTTACGTGCCAATTTAATCAAAGAAAGAAAAAAGTATTAAAAAAGGTTTAAAAATTGTTTTTTTTTTATTAAAATGTTCTGTGACTTTTTTTACCAGGTGCCTCATTCTTTGTATTACTTAAATTACATTGAATTTTATTTTAACATCAACGTTTTTATAGAAGGATGGATGCTTCTATTCGACATATAAGTTTCATTATATTTATTGATATAAAAAAAATACAAAACAGTTTATACACCGCTATCAAAGACAATTTTTATTGTCGTCGTTTTTATTTTTGGTGTATCGTTAAATATAATACGGCTGAAACAACAAAACGAAAATATTATAAAATACAAAATGATAGAACCACTTTTCCACATAATTTCTCTATGTTTTGTGTGTGCACGATCTTTGAATTGTCTCCTATATCCTCTATATGGAATATAGATAGATAAAATGGCAAAACACCATGAGAGAAGTTGAGTCGAGTTGTTAAAATTGTTCTCGTGTATAAATTTAGAAAAAAAAAATTCTGTAGAAAATTGTAGGAAAATAAAAATAAAAAAGAGATGGTATTATTATCAACAAAATCCACAATGTAATTACATATAATGGTGAAAGATCAAAGGTGGATATGGTATGATTGTGGTTGCAGAAAATTCTTCTTCCTTCTTTTATTTTTTTATTTTTTTTTTTTTAGGTACCTATTTATTTTATATTTATTTAAGAAAAAAAAAATTAATGCTCGTTATGTTAACATTATGTTATGATTATGGTTAAATGTTGTCATTATATACATAATGTGTTATTCGAAATTATATTTAAGCGATAAGCGTGTTATTTGTGTTGCTTTTTTTTTAAAAAATTAAGTTAATTGAATTTTTGGGTAATATTAGTTGTATTAAAGTTTTTCTATAAGCTTATGTTAAATTCCTGATACGGGGCACGGCGCATACTATGATTCAGACCCCTCAGCAGGTTATTCTTGCTCGGAATGAATTTCTGGTATAAATTTTTACAGAATGCTTCAATTTTGATCA
>JAABKK020024063.1:2637-13451 GCA_011634745.2 Catotricha subobsoleta | reverse complement strand
TATAAATTTATTATCAAGAGATACTTGTCATGTCTGCAATATTCATCCATTTAGAGAGCATTCTTACTTCTTAATTAAATTAAGGGCTTTAGCTAAGCTATATATTTATAAATAAATTTAAGAAAAAAAATAATATTGTCTTTCAATAAATCTATCAAAAATATACTTAAAAATTTGTGTTTATTTTCTCCACTTATAAATCAGATTAATAATAGACTAAATAGTCACTGATAAAAAGTCGAAAACATTTTCAAACCCTACAAACTTACAGTCAAATGACATTAAAAAGAATCCAAGGGCCATGATTTCGTTCGTATTTTAAGTGGATAATAAATACAGTTCGATCACATGAAGAAATTGATTGATTAGATCTCTAAAGCTGATGGTGGTCGGAATCGTTTCAATACCATATTCGAAATCAAGAAAATAAAACATAGTTTCAGATTTGTACCAATAGCAAAAACTTAAAAATGTAAATCCTTCAATTTCTTAATTTACTACAACTGTCACATGCGCCAAGATATAAGGAAGCACAGTGAAAATATTTTTTTTAACTTTCTTAGGACACAAAATTAATATTATATTAAAAAAAAAAAAAACAATTTGTTTATAGGTATAGAACGTGTATAATAATAATTCATGCTACGAAATACTTCTCTTTTTTATATATATATAAATATATTCGTAATTCAATTAAAGGAAATTTTAAAAATAGATGGCACTGTTAATCATAAATCGTTCGTTTTTTTTTCCATTAAACATTTGCACATGGAAAATGCATCATATAAGTTCTTTATAAATCTTTCAACAATAGGAAAATTTTGAAACAATTTTTTTTTTTTTCTTTAGTAAATAATGGAAAGTAAACAAGGTCAATATAATGTCTTTGTAGCTTAAATTTATTAACAAGCAGGTAGAAAAAAGTTCCTTCTAATAAAAAAAAAAATATAAGAAAAATATGTTTGACCTATTTTTCGATTTGAATCCGGGACTTCATGCACCCTAACTAGGTTTATTTACATGCGTAGTTGTACAATTTTACAGCGGAATTAACTCTTTGTGTAGAGTATTTGCTATAAATCGGTTATTTTCTTTAGTATGCGTTCAGAGCAACAGCAATCAAATAGGTTTTATTATAGAAAAGAAAAGAAAGAATAAAAATAAAAATAAAAAAAAAACTCGAAGCTACCCTTCTTCATTTTAATCTTATTTTCTTATTTGCGTTGTACTTTATTTTCAAATAAATTATTATGTTTATAGAATATTTTATAAAAATATATACGCATGTCTTTTATTAATTCGTCGAACTTAAATATAAATTAAATATGCAACGGTATTTTTAATAGAAAAAGCATAGAAGAAAAAATAACAGCGCTGTATTCAGGTGTGTGTATGAATCTATGTTTATGTTGCAAAAAAAAAAAAAAATAGAAAAAACATAAAAAGAAAATTTTTATTAAATCGATCAGGCAGCAAAAATAATATCGAATGAATTTATGAATTAAGTGATTTTATATAAATACTTGTTTTATAGTTGAATATATCAGAGATAACGATCTGTGACTATATGACACACTTTCATGGTCATTGAATACAATCAATTTAAATGTTATCAGAAAATATGTAAACGATTTATATTTATATTATTATAAATTATATCTTTAACCATTTAGTTTTAGTATTTGTTTGTTTGTTTTAAATTCAAATTTATTATTGCTCAAATAGCTTTAGAAATAGTCATCGACTATATTTAAACTAAATCGAATTTAACGTGTCCGTGTGTACGAAGTTTTGGTGATCAATAATGATCCTAAAATCCTAACTATTGCCCTGTAGGTTAAAAAGGCAAAACTAGCTTAACAATTGACATGAGAATTTATCATTTTAATCACACATTTGAATCAGCCAAATTAAACGTGCATCTTTTCTTCTTGTTTTTTTTTACATTTCTAAATATTTTGTTGAGTAATCAATTGAATTTAACTCAGGCTAATTCAGAAGGACACAAGGTGAATGATCGTCGGTCAGACACACAATTCATTTAAAATAAAAAAAAAAAAAAAAATATCATATGAAAATGCATTATTATAACCATAATTTTATTTATTTTTTTCACGAAAAATAGTAGTAAATAAAATAATAAATAAGAACACTTCTGGTTTTTGAGCAATGGAAAAAATTATAATTCTTTTTGTGTTCTGAAAAAGGAAAAAAAAATAAAAGAAATAAACGAGAACAAGACAGTTTTTTTTTTTTTTTCTTATATACTTGATATTCTTTTTTTCTTTATTTTTTTTGTATTTATTCCTTTGTTGTGTGTTACGTTTCGCTCATTTTCAACCCACTCGATTTGGATGTGTTCACTTAGTAACACATTTCACATTTTTAGTATATTTTACCATTTACGATATTATAAGAGTCATGTAGAATGTAGAAGATATTCGGTGTGGCGGCTGAGGAGATTTAAGGAGAGAGGTGACGGTTAGAAGTATATGGTATGGTAAAATGGGTGGAAGATAGGATATGAGATGCGAGGTGAAAAAAAATAATAATATAAATATATAAAAGGGATGATGAGGTAGATGGGAAATGGGGTATGGGGTATGGAGATTGAGGGAAGAAAGGCGAATATCTAACGATGAGATGAGACGTAATATTTATAAGAAGGACAAAACACACGAGATGGTTTACTGGAAATTTTATTTTCTCTTGCTTTCCTATTATCAATTGTAGATGTATCTACCCAACCACCACTACCATCTCTATACAACACAATTTTATACAATGTGCACAATGTTTGTACCTACCATCCAGTTAAAATATAGCTACTATTATTTTTCTATATAAATATATATAGAAAAATATTATAATATTATTATTATAATATAAAAATAATGTAGCTGTACGTTCCGTACGTTTATATATAAATGGAATATTTTATTTTCAGTATATTTCTTTTTCATATTATATTGAAGTTGGACATTATACCAAGTTATATATACAAACAGTTGCTATATATAAGACTTGTTATACATAGTATTGGTTGTATTATAGAATATAAAATGATGATGTGTGCAATATAGATAGATAAAATAGATGTATTAGCCCGCAGAAAATGGGATTTTGCGCTGTAATTGCATGAATTGAACACAAAACAAGATTTTATTTAATATATACACAAAAAAAAAAAAAAAGAAACGAAAAAAAGTTATACAAAAGCGAAGAAAAGAAAAAACTTCTAAATTGAGTTTATCAAGAGTGTGGATATAAACCAAACGACGACAAAAAGGACACGGTTTTCATATTTATTATTAAATGAAATGAAAGGTGGCAGAATCTTCATGTAATCTGTGTCTAATTATTTATTAAGATTCTTCCTAATGAAATTACCAATAGCTACCATTTTTATTTGAGCTGAAAGTTTTAACACTTAGTTTTCAAGAATGTTTCTTTGATAAGTTTTCTTTATTTTAAGTACCTATTGTTCAGAATTATGAAATGTTAAATAATATATTAAAGAATCGATTAAGGACAAGCAAATAAGTTACGTAATGTATTAGGGACTATTATCGCATAAAGGTCACTTTATTATACCTAAAACGCGAAATGTTGCGCAATATCTCATAGAAATCGTTTAGTACTTTCAAATCGATGAAACTAACTCTAATTAAAGTTACTTACATCTCATCTCATTTCAACCTGCCATTCACATATATATCTAATTCCTATTTTCATCCATTGATTTATTTTCACATTGAAAACGGAAACAGTTTATTGAACCTTATAGTTTTAAAACGTGTGTGTCGATATCTTATTTAACTATCACCCAAGTATTTTGACTACGTAAGATCTTACCTACGAATAACAATTATATCGAATACAAAAAGCGCTATAATATCGTTGAAATATTCATAATAATTATTGACAATTAATTAAAAAGAAAAAAGAAAAAAAACACGCAGAAAAAGAAATAGTTTTTATAAACATTTGCACACTTTCACAAATTTTATGTGTCTATTTGTTTGTTGGATAAGCGCAATAATCTATCGCAAAAATGGAAATGGAGGCGCTCTAATGCAGAGGGCAATAGTCGATTCGAAACATAAATTATTAGCAACCGCCATCATACACAATGCCCAACATCAGCATAGAGTAAGTTTTTTTTTTTTTTTTTTTTCATATTATAGAAGAAAGGCAGCTAACAAATAAAAAAAAAAAACAAAAAAAAATGAAGAAGGAAAAAAAAATTGATAAAAAAAAAATTCAATAAACCGCAACAACAGAGAATAAAATTTCAAGACAGAGTGTGTTCACAGCGAAAAAGCAAAGCAAAGTTAACGCATTTCGTTTGCCATTTTGTAATCATTTCATTATTATTATATTTTCTTTAGTTTTGAGCTGGTTGTTTGACTTTGGCTCATGGATTGGTTGACTCTTGAATAAATATATATATATATAAAAACAACTCACAACACAATATATTACTGTTTGTTGTAACTTGTAACTTTGACTAAGTATATATATAATTTTTGTATATAAAGAAAATATCTATAACATTGGGTTAGGTAGGCATTATACCTAATAATATGAAATGTTTTATTATAATATTATATTTATATATATATGAAATTGAAAAAGCACTTAAATGAGTTAATAGAAGACATGCGTCTTGTTTTAGACGATTTCATATATATTCATATATATATACATATATATACACAATGCGGTAAATAACTTGGGCGTTGATTTCATTTAATTTGATTTTGTAGTAATTTTTCGTTTTCTTTATTTTTAATACAAATAAAAACATTTTTTTTTTTTTTTATATGAATAGAAAATGTGTGTTGAATGGTAAGTACGAAAACGACGTACGTGTTTGATATCGATTTTTTTTTCTTCTGTATTCACTTATTTTTCTGTTTTTCAAATTGGAAAATATACTTATATCAATAGTTTTTTTTTTTTGGTTTTATGTGTGTCAACCCACAGGTGCACAATTTAAGGAATCTTTACTTAAGTCCAATACAATTAAATCTACAAAATATATTTAGATTTTTTTTTAAAAACTATTTGTAATTACTTACTAAGCAAGTAATTAATGCACGCTATCTTTTCAATCTAATTATATAATGTGTTGACATGACCAATAGAACATTGGCGCAATGTATTTAAAGGGATCCATAACCAGAAACCTTATTCATAGTGCTGCGTGCATTGTATAGAAGAATAACAATATTTACCCTGTGGCAGCGCAAGACTTGAGATTATCTCAGTCTTTTCAACGAACTACTCAATCACATAATTTTAGATATAATCAAGTAATTCTGATCAATTAAACTTCGCCCCTTTATTTTTGGTATCGAGTTTAATTAAAGACTACATTTCCTTTTCAATTTAGTTTTTAAATTTTAAAAATACTCAATAGTTATCGGATAAATATAAATGAATTAGAAAATTTGAAAACATTCTCTGGACATTAGATTAAATAAAACGGATGGATCCGAAGAAGCACTTATAAAATCAGCATAAAAATGTATTCACATCTTCTGATTGTTAAAGAACACTGTGGAATAAATATTCTAAATAAAAGAGAAAAAACAAAAAAAAAAACGAAAAAAATAAGAAAATGATGCGTGCAAACGTTCCGTCATTAATGTCGAAGACTGCAAAAGCAGTTAATAAAGAAAATTAAAAAAAAAATAAAATAAAATAAAAATAAATAAAAACGTAATTTATTTTAAAATATTTTATCGAAATCCAAGGTAAAAATAAAAGAATACAAACTTGAGTTTCTCAATTTTAAGTTTTAAACAGCGATATGTTTAAGAAAACTTGTTTGCACATAGCACAATAATGTGTATTGAATCTGAATGGGATGTACGTAGAGTGTGTCTGTACATTCAATACGCACACATAACATAGACAGAAATATAATAAATAGTTATTGTTATAATTATAAATATCTCTCTACTTATGTAAATGGGAATTGTGAATTGTGAATATAACCATAAATCGACATAATAATAAAATATAATCATAAATTAACGGAGCGTAAAAAATAACAACCAATTTGCAAAGTTTTCCCATAAAACATAAAGAAACGATGTTAAAGAAACAAAAAAAAAAAAAAAACTATGAAAAAAAAAACATATTTCCACCTCGACTGGTTTATTGTGTGAGTATGGGTTTTAAATTGTGTAGGTATATGTTGTATGAGTACGTCGGTGTTTTATACCGATTACAGAACCGAAAATAAAAATAAAAAATAATAATAATAATAAATATAAAAAAAAAAACAAATATATATTATAAAATACTCACGTATAAATAGCATGAGCTCAACATTATCCAAATGCTACATTTTCTCTTCTTCTATTTCATTAAAATGCCCTTTTTGTTAGTGGTTTTCGTATATTTTTGCGAATATATAACAAACAAACAGAAAATTTTCTATATCTCTTCTTATGTCTTGACGCGCGATTATATTTCTTTCTTCTTTTTCTTTGCAAAAGAAAAAAAAAACAAAAAAAAAAACGAAATACCAACAACAATTTACAAACGATGAGATACGATTATTAAATACACTCTATAACCAGCGCATAATAATATAATGGAACAGCTTCGCAAATCGCAATGTATATAAAAAAATGTATTTTTTTTTCTTTTTTTGCAAGAAATCCGCACCACGAAACAACAATACACGGTTAATTGGTGAACAAGAATAAGACAAAATACACACAAATCGCACTCGAAAATTGCGAATAAATAAATTAAACACGTTTACACGTCACACGTTTTATAGTCGTTACGTATAATATATTCTCGTTGTTTTTTTTATATCAGCCAATAAATCATTTTAATTCAATTTGACGTAATTTATGACAAAAAAATTCAAGGTAGATTTTCTTTTAAATTTCATTTTTCTAAATTGTAATTGAAACTATCTGATAGGTCACCACTATTGTAACAAATCATATACCGCATAATCCAGAATCACTATTCGAATTCACTGTTTTTAAATTTTCTTTTTAAGTCTATTATATTGCTGACAAATTATTCACAATGGATTTTGTTCTAAAAATGTACACATATTTTTTTTTTTTTTAAATAAAATTAATATTTTATTTGTTTAGTGTTTTTTCTTCTTTCATTTAAGTTGGTGACACTAAACGGTCTCGTTCATGTACTACTATATACTACTCACTCAATGACTCAAATACAATGACACCACCAAATCATATATATACATTTATTCGGCCATTTAAAATTTAAATATCCCATCACACACAATAGAAAACTACTATAAGTTTATTATAAGCCTATATGTCAAGCTAATAGAGGTATATATTCAAACCCGAAAAAAAAAATAATGTTAATATTGTGTACACGATTAAGTCTTGACAATCCGACAACAACACCATAAAAATAAAATGTGATTATTTATATATCACTACTCGATGAAGAGTAAAAGTAATATTTAAAAGAGTCTTCAAATAAATTTATGAAAAAATATTAAATAGTGGTCGCACGGTCGTGTGCGGTTTGCGAATATTTTTGTTTTAATTTTTTTTTGTTTTTTTTTTATGAGTGTTATTAGTTAGCTAATAGTGCTTATAAAAAAATGGCACTGATTAAATTTAATGCAAATTTAACATATTGCGCACAGCTAAAATTCAATGAATTATTATTTATTATATATGAATGGAATTAATTATTTTATTTGTTTTGGTTTTTTTTGTTCCAAATCACTACTAATTTTTTAATAAAAAAAAAAAACAAACAAACAAAACCGCAAATTATATTTGTTTAAATAAATTATTTATTTATATAACGTTTATATTAAGAAAAAAAACAGAAATATTTCTTTTTACTGAAACACTGAACTTTCTGTGTTAGTTCACACCGCCGACCAAAAAACCACTCACCACAAAAATTACCGATTTTATTTTATTAAATAAATGATATGCCCAGATTCCAATCCAACAACACACAATTATTTATCATTCAGTTAACTTAACCGTACAATAACGAAACACACACAGAACTCACAATACACTGCCATCCATACACAAAACGTAGACAGATGATTTTTTTTTTCTTTCAATATATTTTTTTTGTTAATAAATAAAGTAGAGTGATATGACACTCATGCTAAAGCAAGCACTGTGTTTTGTACAGAGTGTGTAATATTAACCACCTACACTCAGAAAGAAACTGACTGACTGAATGACTGCGACTACACCGCACATCACATCAGTGACAGTGAACTGTTTTCAACCGAAAAACAACAACAATCAACAACAACATAACATATAATACAAATATTTTTAAGAGGGCAAATCGCGCGCCGAGAACCCATTTATACCCCAGTGTTTGGATTAAATAAAATAGCTCTTTTGACTCTGCTCTAAACATACACTGTTTTGTTCATCTCTATAAAGCAATTTCATCTTTAAACATATAATAATGTTTTACTTAACACGACGACCTTTTGAATAATATGTATAATGTAAAATGTATATTCTCCGAAATATATTTTTTTTCTCATATAATAAGCAACTTGCGAGCAACATCATAACAACATTAACATAACAAACAGAAATTCTCTGTATATAAAATATACCTTTTACCTAAGCATAACTAACATTAAATCGTATTAAATATACATAGCGAGATGATATTAAATCCGAGAGTTTTCACCATAACTTCCGGCGGCGCTACTTGTACACTATCCTAGTCTCTCTGGGTAAGTAAAAAAAAGAACAAAAAAAAAACAATATTATTTCATATACGCTGTGTTTATTAATGTTATCGGTGCGGTATCACATATAAGAGTAAAACACAATCATTTCAATATAGATTTTTCACAAAAGTCTCACAAGCTCACCAAAACATAATACAACACAGTTCACTTCAGTTTAATTTCGAAAATCAGCAGAGAGTCGCAATATCGTCATCAGTGAAGTAGCAGCAACAGCAGAAACAGCAGCAGCAATAATACAAAACGAATGAATAACACATACTAAACTAATATTAAACATATACTTCTTATTACACACCACTCACAACTACTATACATAGAAAAGGTTGACTGCTGGGCTCTGCAATGTTGATTGTACAAAAACGACAACATAACAAGAAAACGAAGAAGATGAAAGAAAAAAAAAACTCACAAAATAACTGAAGGTTCGGCGGTTGCACAGGTTTATTGGTGGAATTGGAGGAGTGAACAACGAGACGTATAAACATAAGCACAATAAGCTGAATAACATACGAAAACAGTGAAATATTTCTTCTATATCCAATCGTCCAAAATAATAATATTATGTAGAATTTGAGGTATATCGTATATTGAAATCGTCGTTTTTATGAAAAAAAAAAAACAAATGTTTTTAAGAGTAGGTAGCATAGTCATGGATAGAGGTATGAACATGAACCCACAAGTGTATATATATGGTATAATTTTCTCAGCAGCAGGCGCACTCGAAATATTACTGTGGCGATGTCAGTAGATATTATAATATACGATTTTATATGTTGAAGAGTAAGTAGTTAAAAGTATAAAAAAAACAAAATTTAGAGATAAGTTTGTACGAAGAGATGATATTTAAGAGATGCGATGAGATTGCTCTATAGAGTTAGACCCGACCAACAAGAGACTTTGCAGACTAGACTTTTTCGCATAAAATATACTTATATAACCGATATTGAGATCGAATTGTATATAGTTGGTTGAATACAGTGTTTTGATATAGAAATATAAATGTACGTGAGTAGCGGTAGGTTTGATAGCTATTGTACATACTATATATTTATATACATTCAAAATTTAGTACGATTGGTTTTAATAAAATAATGAGATGAACAAAAAAAAGAATCTCTTCTCTTAAATTTGATAATAATAAGTTAGAGATACATATAAGTTAAGTGTATTAAATAAAAGACACGGATGATATTTAATTTTGTTATATTAGCCAGCGCGTGTATTATTTGTCTATACAATATAAAGTACCATCTACTATTAAATTGCACATAATATATCGGTACCTATCCACCATTTTTCTCGTTTTATTTTAGTTAGTTTTTATTTGAATTTTTTTCTTTTTTCTTTTTTTTTTAATTTTTCAACTGAATCAGGTTATTGACCTTAATAATAAAATGAAAAAAGAACTTTCTAACAAAAAAAAACTCTTTATTATTAAAAACAAGTTAATGTGTCTGTCGTGCCAGTATTTAAACAAAAATATTTTCTTAAAATTATTAGTTACTCGCATCAGTTGTGTTTTTAGTGTCAAACAATTTGATTTTTGTTTCCTTCTCTTTTTATAGAAAATATCTATTAAGACAATTTTTTTTTTCTTTTTCAATACAGGTTTAGAGTTAAGTCTTGTAAAAGTACCTACCATGAGTTAATTTATGCTTTATTGAAATATAAAGTTTCGAACATAAAATTATAAAGAAAATAGAATAGATCTTTAAAATAGATAATTTGGTGTTTTGAATTCCTTAATATTAATTAAATTAATACTTTGGTATATATTTTTTATATATTTAAATTTTTATTGGTTGAGAACATACAGCAAGGTTTCTATGAAGAAATAAAAATGAGTCATTTCAATTTCTAACTCATCAGGGGCTCTAGGTTCAGAGGGTCTCGAATCCTCTATTTCAGTAAACACCTCCAGCCGAGTTCAACATTACAGTAGATCTAATATTAACTTTTTAAACTGTTTTTGAGTTGACCTTCTAGTTACTACAAAATTAGCATCAGATGCACAGTATATAATTATTCGAGACTTTCTTCAAAAATAAAT
>JAABKK020024052.1:0-17472 GCA_011634745.2 Catotricha subobsoleta | reverse complement strand
AAATAATGGTCAATGGATTGGTATCCTCTACTTCATTTTACATAAATATATTTATTTTTACGAAAACAATACCCTGCTGATGGAAAAGAATCTATGAATTTTTTTTAGAATTCTTTAAAAAAATTGGCCACTAATGATTTGTAAAGAATTTTAATTCTTTTTTTCCAAATAAATTAATAATCTTGGAAAAATATTTGTAAATTTATAAGGAAATTTAATTCTTTGTTTAGTTTTCTAAAGAATTTAACTTTAAAGAAATTCATTCAAAATTCTCTGCAATTTACATTTTTTCGACAAACTGTTATGCTTCTCTGTCACCGTGTATTTCAATATCACAAAATCAAACTACTTAGACATTGTTTGGACTTTTAACTCAAAGAAAAAGTGGTACATATTTGAAAGAAGAAATTGATGCATTAAAATTCTTTCGGTGTTTGAAAGAATTTTAAAGAACTAATTCTAAAAGAATTTTAAAAATAATTTTCAAAGAATTTTAAAGAGCTAATTTTTTGAAAATTCTTTGCCCAAGAATAAGTGTTTTATTGGAAAACAAGCTTCTAATGGATTGGTACACAAATTCATTTTTTGTAAACATGTATTTTCACCATAACAAAATTCTTTTGACATATATGTATTGGTATATGTATTGAGCACCAATATCCGACAAATAAAAGTGAAGAAAATAAAAAATTCAAAGAATTTTCAATACGTATTTCAAAGTCTTCGCATCTCACACATTTTTCTTTCTTTCTTATTACCTATTTCTACTGATGTCTCATGAAAGAGAAGTGCATTAAAACATAGATTGATTGTAAATTTTAAGTTTTTGAGGAAAGAATTATTAAAGAATTAATTCATGAAAATTCTTTGAAAATTTTCTCAAATCACCAAAGAATTTAAAATCGATTATTGACGAAAACCAGAAAAGTTATCCGGCTATTTTTTAATTTGATCAATTTTTGTTATCATTTGTTATTTATTATGACAATTTTACTTCATTTTTGAGAAATTTGAAAATTTTTAAAAAAAATCAAGTATTGGTTTGACATTTTTTTTTTTTTTTGTTTGTGCACTTTTTTTTTTTTTTCGATGCTAGTGGACGGATTTTTTTGGTTAAGATACCAAAAGACGCGGAATTTTTTTTTCTGCAAAAAAATATTTTTTTTTTTTTGAACTTTATCTATTTTGGGTCGTAGCACCCAATTTTCTTTTTTTACATATTGAGTTGGAACTCGGGTGTGGCCGGACGGATTTGGAAAGTGAATATATTAAAAGACGCAGAATTAAATTTGCCTGTTTTTTTTTGAACCTGGAAACATCGAAATTTTTTTTTCCTTTTTTTTTTTTTTTTGATTTCTTACAAAAATAAAGTCGTGTACCAATTAATTGGCAGCTTATTTATTAAGTTCCGTGGTTTTCTAGTTTTAAGAGTTATCTAATTTATAAGTTTCAATCAATCACATAAAGGTTTTTATTTATCTTTTTCCGTTAAAGTCTTCACAAACAAAGTACAGTACAGACTACAGAGTAATTCAAAAATTCAATAAAATAATAAATATACTAAATTTTTATTTAATTAAATATAGCATAATACTGCTAAAAAATCATTAGTTTATAACACATAAACATTTATAATCTGTTATTTCAATTGTAACAAATAACTGAATAAACGATAATTAAAATATTAAAAAAAAAGAAGATAAATTTCTTAATTATTAAGAATAAGATCTTCAGATGAAGGGAACGATATAGTTTTTCAGAAAGCTAAATCAACAACTGTTTGTTTTTTATTTATATTTTTGTTGAAATACACAAAATAAAATAAGTTAGTTACTACTATTATACAACAAACTAATTCAACATAAATATAAAAATATCCATACATACGTCTTTATATCCTCTTTCGATTAACCTTCGGCTTTTAACGCAAAAGCGAAAGTTATTTATTTTAAATTGGTTTGTGTCTTGGACATTTTGTGCTAACTTCACGATCACATTTATTTTAAATGATTATAATAAATAAACAGCACATTTTATACCTTCGTCTCTGATCAAAATTCAAAACCCTAGGAGTTAAAAAACCTAGACTGGTAATTAGTGGAGCGCCGACATTTCGTTTTACCTTACTAACAAAAATTGTATTATTTTCTTTTTAGAATTAATTAGAAAAGTAAAACATCTCTCGCTGTACAATAGTTGAATTTGAATGTATTTCACTGTATTTAAATAAATAAAACCATTTGATTTATGCATTTGTGGTAATGAATAATATTGCATTTATTTCACTTAAATATTGTTTATGAATTTATGTTAAAAGTTATTAAGTATTAGACAATTTTATTTAGCCAAAGTAATTGTTATATTTTCCAAAAAGAAAAAAAGAAATGTTTTTGCTTAGATAATAATTTTAATAATTAATTCATAATTTTTATTGACAATAAATAAGCGCGAGCGAATTTTAAATTACATATTGCAAAAATTAAACCGAATAAGTATAAGAAAAAAAAATATATTCATTGATCTTTTTTAAAGCATATAATCCTGAAATTTCTTTTCATATGGTGCGCTGCAAAAATGTAGATATAATGTATTATGAAAAAAAAAAAAGTACATAATAATAAGTGTATTTTTAAATCAGAAATAATTTTTAAAAAAGTGTTTTTTTTTCTTTTTCCTAAAATTGTAATTCTAATACGTTAAACAAATATAAAGGTATGTAATTAGCAAGAAAATATTTCTGTCTCAACGCCTTTTTTTGTTTTTTTTTTTTTTTTAAATATTACGGTTATGTGAAATTGTGCGAAATTAACAATAACATTACAAAAAACGAGAAATTATGAAATAATTAACAAAATAAAGCATACATACAATAAATAATGTCGCCAAATATGTTATTAAAAGCTAAATTCTTGTTTGCAACAAGCTATCAACTATAAATTATTATTTTTTTTAAATTTTCTATATTATGTATACAAAAGTTTAAATATTTGTTTATCGGCTAAGGTATTTATGTCTTTAATAATAATATTTATATAATTCCAGTTCATTTCACTTTACTCTTAACACAATCATAATTCTTAATTTATTTGTATTTCTTCTTTGATTTATATTTAAAAAATAAAATTTGTATAACTTTTGAATCAGTTGCACAGAGAACTTTTTACATTCAATCTATTGTAAATAAATCAAGTTGAACACATAATTTATTCGAAATTTTGTTATATTCTATATTTGAACACCATTGCACTTTAGAAAAACATCCATTTATTAAAAATTAAATTTGTTTAAATGAGCAAAAAAACATTCTTTATACATCATCAATTGAGCTCAGTACACAAAACTATAAATTTTATGAAAATCAAACCTCAATTAATTAATTAATTATATAATAAGTAAATTGAACAAGTGAAATATTTCAAATTATGTTATAATTTTTCAAATACGGCTTTACGTTTAAACTATGTTGCATGGAGAACTTTCAATAAATTTCAAAAAAATGATATTTTCGTTTTGTTTTTTTTTTTTTGAATTATTATTAATCGTTTTTACTGTATTTGAATTAAGTAAATTTTTGGTGCAACTGACTTAAATAATTACTATGGTTAACAAAATTACTTAAATATTTGAATTTTTTCACATAATAATATAATAACACTGATTTTAACAAGTGCTTCAATATAACATATATTTAATTCATTAAATTTTTAATAAAATTTCATTTTCAATAAATAAAATAACTGTACTTACGAGTATAAAGTAAAAGTAATATTGAGTAAATATTGCACGAAGACGCTTTTTTTTTAGTATCTAGTTTATTTTCGTTTTATTTTTCTTTTTCATTTCTTTTAACACATTTTCCACCGTCATTAGACATAACTATCTAGATCTACCTATAAATTTTCTGTAATCATTTTTAACGTTTACTTATTGGTCAAAATCGAAGATGTTTAAAATTGATTGAATTCAATAAAATTCAGGTTGTATCCACGCCAAAAAAAATGGTACTCATTAAAATTTTATCAATTAAATAAATAAATATTAATTGATATCAATATTTAATTATGTGGAAAATGATGCAAGCTTTTGCTTAGCAATAAATTTCCATTCTAATAAAAAAAAATCTTTATTCTAGCATATGTAAAATAAATATGCAATAATTCGTTCAAAATGAGACCATTTTCTTTGGACGTCTTTGTTCTTAAAACTATTAAATATTAATGGTGAATGAGCCAAGTTTACGAAATTGATTAATCTATGAATTATTTTCATTCTAATTTTTTTAATTAATTTTTAGTAATTCTATGTGATGATTTCTCCACATTTACAATTTCATACATAATATATAATTGCATATAATTTGCACAACGCAACAGTCAATAACAGAATTTGTAATAAATACTTGGAAAAGTATTTCAAATAGAAAATCTCAAATGGCTTTGAGCAAAGTATTTGATACTTGAAATATTTTGCAAAGTAAGTATGAAATAATATTTGCTCTGAGTATATTATGTCAAATATGAAATGGTATTTTGTATTTGAAATACGTATTTCAAATATGTGCAAAGTCTAATATTTATAATTACCATAACTTGTTGTGATAAAATTTTAAATCAAAATAGCCTTGATCGGTTAAACCTTCTGATCCAACAGATGAGACAGTTGAAAGAGCATCACTATTATCAACATTTGGTGACATTTTACCAATCGGTCGATTAATTTTCAGCACACCAAAACTTTCGGGTTCCTCCTGATCGAATTCCATTTTGTCGGTTGGTGAAACAGCTGCACCAACATTAAATGAGATATTTTTTAAGCCAGTATGTTGTTTGGTGTATTGAAAATGTGCTGGTTTTTTGGTATCATTCAAAATATTTTCATCATTTTCTGCAAATTTTACTTCTTTCTCTTTTCCATTGGCATTAATTATTTCAATAGCATCGTCAATATTATGTGTCAAATCAACATTTGCAATGTCCTTAATAATGTTATGTAGATTTTCCTCATATTTAATTTTAATATCATTATCTGAAATTATCTCTGGTGCTTCAATAATTATATCATGATGATCATGATGGTCGTGATGGTGATGATGCACGTGGTGATAATCAGTTTCGTCTCCGGTGTTTTCAATGCTCCTCGGACTGTAATGTTTTGTTTTTTGTTTGTTTGTTTGTTTGTTTGTTTTTTTTTTTTTTTTTGTTTTTTGTTTTATTAATTAATTTTTAAAATAGTTTAATATGTTTTATCATCGCGTTTACAAATTATTGTGATTATATTATATGATAAAATTTTGCAATTAATATATTTTTTTTAAACTATTTACATTTGAGTCATCTGTTTAAAACAAAATACAAAAATCTTCTTAATTCAAGTTTTCAGTTTCAAGTTTTTTTTTCTTCTATATAGAAATTTAAAATAATTTACAGTAAGCATAAAGTAAAAAAACAAAAAACCAATAAAAAAAATAAAATGAAGTGAAATAAAATAAGAATAACGTTTTTATATAAAAGAAAAGATAAAATTATAAAATTGCACATAACTAAACAATTTACTTTTAGAGAACTGTAGCTCGCTATATAGTTTCTATGTATTGCATTGATACATATAAAAATTAAAATAAATTTAAATTTGACAGCAAGCAGAGAAAAATTTAGATAATATTATAAAGTCGCTAATAAAAATCATGAAAAAAACAATTTAAACCATAATTGGAAATAAAATATATCTATTCGCTGAGCATAATAGTTAATATCTACTCAATTAAACAAAAAAAAAACTCCAGCTTATAAAATTTACGCCAGTTTTAATAACACCTGCCATTAGTAACAGTGGTTGCTGTTCGTATTCAAAAATTATTAGAATAATTTTTGCGTAATTTATTGTTATCAGAAGAACTAGGACAGCTCAACTGAGTTAGCATTTATAGCAAAGCAACAGTCGCATTATATCCAAAATTGTCTCTGATTGCTGACGTATAAGTAATCCAAAATAAATAATTAACTAAATAGCTTGCCAAATAAAAAAAAAATTATAATTTTTCGTGAAAACTGCCATTAAAAGTTTCTGAAAAGAAAAAAAACCAAAATAAAAATAAATTAAAATTGGAAAACGGTGCAAAGCGAGTATAGAGTGAAATAGTTCTCACGATTTTTGTTTTAAATTAGATGGAAGTCGATTGATAATTATCTTTCAATTAAAAAAAGAGAAAATTAAGAAAGAAAAAATAAAAAAGAATTAACAGACGAGTTTTTTTTAACACCTAGTTATACCGACAAAAAAAATATAGTAACATTGTCTTACCTGTGTGGTTCGCTTGTTATTGAAGAAGGTGTACTGTGAATTATCTAAAAGTGAAATTAGAAAAGAAAATATATTAGATTTGCTTTCGATATTGTCCTCAAAAAATCAATGTCAACTTAAAAATTCTCCCATAATTAAAACCTCTAAGTTGACAAATGGATAATACTGAAATCTCTAAATAAAGTACTCCTCCGGAAAATATAAAACTTATGTACAATCATTTTCAATTTTTTTTTTTCAATATTAAAATCATGCTAATGAAAATGAACGGATGGATGTGTTAGGTAAAGAAATATACAGTACAAGAAGCATTATTACATTAAAGAGCATTCAACGTTATAATTATTTTTCTAATCGATTTTCCTATTATTCATAAATGTTGCCAGGGTGCAAGTTGCAACATTAAATTATCATTAATCATAATTTTCACTTAAATGCTATTATGCAAAATTACCTTAGCATTCTTCATTCTACATGGGCTAGTATTCAGATTATATTATATTACATATCACATATATTTAATTATGTAGAAACGGAGCTTAATATTACGTTAAGGAATATATATATAATATATGTTAATTCTGATTGCATTATAGAATAGAATTAGGTACGGTGTACGGTTGGTGCAGAAAAAAACCATAAATTAATGGTATTTTGCATAAAATCGTAGAATATTTATTGCACATTAACATGAAAAGGAATTTTCACTTTTCGACGATTTCCGGTTCGGACATTAAGTGAAAGTTGTCGACGGATGAAACTTGCAGACTATTTGCATAAATTCACTTTAAAATGTATTTTATTTGTTTTGTTTTGTTTCACATTTATAATTTGCTTTTGTTGTGACACTAATTTCTATAGAATTTGTTACATAATTTTGGGCAATTTGGTATTATTTTCATGAAATGAGTTTAATATCGATTTCTAGAACACAAATATTTCAGTGAAATAATAATAAATACAGTTGACTAAATTAGAGCAAGTTAGAAATTTAAATTGTTACATATTTGTTATAAAAGATTTTTATATAAATATTAACATATTAAAGGTATCAATTATCTTAAATGGATTTAAGCATTAGAATTTAGCTCTTTTTATATTCAAATGACCAGAATTTATATAAATTTTGCAGATTCATCCTCAGAATCTCTAAAAACACATTCGATCTTGACATGTCATCGTTCTCCAGCATGTGTAACTTTATTAAGAAATATATAAATAGTTTTAAAATAACTACCTCCGCCATACTGCAAGTTGGACGTCTTGCTCCAAATCGTCCCATTGGTGTATTTTGCATAACGGGCAAATTTGGTATATTTTGTTGAGAAACTCGTTTCTTATATTCATCTTTGATAAAATGCGGCCCAAAAAGAGCTGTATTAGGACTGCGTGTTAGAAAATTTATAGAAAAATGAAAATATGAAATTAGTGCTTACAAAGCTGATTATTATTATTATTATTAATGTTGTTTTAGTTTTAGCTGTGAAAGTTCACTTTATTTTTAATTAATTTTGGTTATTTACGCAAGTAAGTTAGTTACTGAAGTGTTTTAACTACAAAGCCATAAGAAAAATAACAATTTGAAAGTATTACCTTGCTGAAATATGCATTCGTTTATCGCCATCGCTGATTTTTCCATTCTGATGATTATCGAAGAATCCATCGTATACAACAAAATTATTCATTTGTGGAATTGTTCGTTCCAAGCCTAAATATTCGTATTTTATTGAAATAATATTTTTTTTAGTTCAATCATATTTTTTCCATACTAACCATAATGTTTTCGTAAGAATCCAACTAATTTTTCAGATGGACGATCAATAGCTAGTTTATGAGGTTGAAAATTCTCTCGTTCCAGCATTGCTTGAAATAGTTCTTTACCCAGACCAGCTCGTTGCCGAGACTCATGTATGTAAAAATCTAGGACACACGGCGCTGAAACCATTTGAGTTTCACCATTTGGATCGAAGACATATAGATTTTTGGTACCAACTTTTAGTAAACCGGTAACACATCCACTAAAAACAAAAAATATTTTATATTATTAAAATAAAAAATTGATAAATTAAAATTAATGAATATAATTTGAGGAAAATTTATTTTGTTTAAATAACAATCTTATATACATGGCATGTAACAACTCATAAAAATGTGGCAGAAACAAAAAACTTTGAATGTTTTTTTTCTCACAAAAAAAAATATTATCAAAATAAACCACCCAAAAATATGGAACCCAACACGATAAATAGAAAGGATTGCTCAAAACTATTCAGTGGCGAAGGAAGGGGGGGAGCAAACATAAAAGATATATTTATTATTTATATATTTAAAATAAATTATATAAAATAAAATGAGTACTAAAATATTGAGAAACAACCATATTACGTGTGGAGATTTATACATTATTTTAGAAGTCACGCGATATTCATTTCAAGATTTTAGATTAGAGAAGTTGTACATTTTAGACGTTATTTTTTAGTGTTGTTTTATAATCTACGTTAAACTTTATATGGGCAGATCATCGTAAGTTAATTTTAGGTTTTCTTATAATTGTTATCGTCTAAGCTAATAACTTTAGAAAACACAATGTTTCGATTAAGAACGACAACAGCTAAATTTGTTTTGTGCAAAATAGACATTCATTCGGAAAAATTATTCATTGATAAAATGTTGATATTAAACGAAGTTGATTTTTTTTTTCAGTATTGTTATTTATCTATTCAAAATAAAGAGAGGAATGAAATATCAATGAATATTATAAATGAATAAAAATTTCGATACTTACTTCTTTCCAGTTTTTTCAGATAGCAAATATACTATGTGATCTGAATTTCGAAGTTTTTGAGCTGTTGTAACTGGTTTACTAAGTCCTTGTGCACGTGCCGATGCTTCACCAATATCATTTAATATTTCTGATATCTTTGTTGTTGCATCTCTAAATGAAAAACAATTTTCATAAAAATAAATTAGGTCAATTAATATATTTGTGTTCTTTTATGATCTAATTGATACACATCTCAAAATAAAAATACAATAAAAATATACGTACGTCACGCCTCTTCTATCACCAGTAAAACCTTGCGGTATTAAATTGTTGGTCACTCTTACGATATGTGTTTTCAGAAGTGGATTTACATTAAATCTAAATTCCATATTGAAGTTACTTTTGAATTTCCAGAATTCTTTTTGTCCAATTCGAGTTTAATTTACTGAAAACATATATGAAAAATATGAAAATGTGAAAAAAAAAGAAAGAAAACCTATTTTCATATGAATCAAATGAAAAATATTTGTGTGAAAAATGCAATCAATGAAACAATAATATACGAAATATCTCCGATTTGTTCGAGGTTAATTTAATTCACATAAATTATAATCAATTCATTTTCAGATTACTTTTGAAAATCTAAGGACTCCGGTTTAGTCTACTTCAACGATTCATTGGAAATTCGTTCAATTACTAAAATATAAATTAATAAATATTTTATTACAACAATAAATGGGCAATTCCATGCGTAACAGTTCTTACAAATATTTTAGCTTGATGTAGGGCTGTAGCCAACAATTTTTTTTTTAAGGAAATGAGTATTGTGACTAATTTGAGTCATTTTGAGAATAGTTTGAAATTTAATCGGAACTCATGCCAAATATATATCGAATAGTAAATAACGTTACGGTCATAACAGAAATTCGAAAGTGAGTTTTTAGTTTTACCCTTGTGTATTTAGAGGAAGAAAACTCTGTTAAAAAAATAATCTATAAATGTTGAAATTATTTTTCTAGGATGAATCACTTAGTTAAAAAAATTGTGGAACATAATTCTTCGCCAATTTGTTTTTTTCAACAATAGTTCCGTTACGTTACAATCGTAACGAAATTATACTGACACTTTTTATACACCTTACATTGTTATATAAAACATAAAAATATATTTTAGATTAATATTAAAATAGTCTAAAAAATGACGTAAAATGAATAAACATCCCATATAAAACTTGGTTTTAGTCCACTTTTTTGATCGTTGAATTTGCTAAAAATTTCCAATCGATTGAATACCAGATAAAAGAATTAATAGCATTTTTAAAAAAAAAAAAAAAATTACAATTCTCGATTTTCATATTGTAACGATGTCAAACTGTTTTCTTTTTTAAAAAAAAAGACAAGAATATGACAAACAAAACTTTAACTCTGCTTCTGATATTTAAGTTCAAAAGGTTCGTTAACATTAATTAACAATTGAATTCTGCACACTAAATTTATGGAGTAATTTGATTTTTATTTTTATACCGTGTTCTTTAGACGAATGACAATACCTAATAAATTCGTTTATACAAGCTGATTTAGTTACTAAACCAATTGGAATGTAACTGAAACTAATTTAGGCATCGATTTATTTAAAAAGTGTATTTGAAATTATTTTTTCGAAAATAAAACAAGAACTGTTATGCTACCATTTTTATGTTTTATAACATTCGCTGTTTAAAATTGTTAAAAAAGCGAAATGTTTCATGTTATTTACTGAAAAATGGCTAAGAGATTAAATACTAATGACATGAAATGCGCACAGCAACATTATGCAAAAGAAAATATAATTTATATGAACTTTTTGTTTTATATTTTGATAAAGAAAGTGAATAAAAGAAACAATTAATAGTTTAAAAATTAATTAGGAGCATACCTTAAATAGCATAGAAAATATATCTAGAGTTGCTGTGTGCTCTTCATATACATAACTAGCTGTTGGAGTTTTTTTTTCTTTTATTTATAAATGCTATTAGACTATGGAAAGAAAGTTTTTTTTTTTTTTTTGCTTGTATTACTTTTTTTTTATGAATAATCGAAATTGTGTGCATAATGCGCAACGATACAACTTTTATTTTAAGTTTATGTATGCAGTTATCTTTCATATATATTAGACATAATTATATAAATACTGTGAATCATTCATACGGTTTTATAATATTATTATATACGTTTATAATAATAATATGTACGTGATATTGATATTAACATTTAAGTTAAACGAAGACAAGTTTTAATTTTAATAATAATAATAATAATAACATTCAATGTAAAATGATAAACAAAAAGAAATTTTCATTGTCAATTTATTAACGGCAATCCATCAATTAACCACATTGAATAATTAATTTAAAATGATAATAAGAAATAGAATAAATTATAATATGAATGATATTGCATAGCCTGATTTTGCTTCATTTTTGAAAAAAATGGAAGCTTTCGAATCGTGATTTTTTTTTTCTTTTTTTTATGAATATCTCGAAAACCGTTCCGACGATTTTCTTGAAATTTTACTATGTTGTAGCTTGTAGAGCTCGGCGTGAAACGCAAGTGTCCAATTTGCCGCAGCGAAAAAAACTCGTGGTGATGCGTTATCATGCATCAAAAAAAGTTATGCTTTCAATCGACGTAACTTTTTGAGAAAAGAATTTATTTGTTAAAATAATAGATTTTGAAAAAAAATACTAATATGTAATAACAATTTAAAAAGATTATCACGATTTTTTAACATTTCTATCCATCACTACAAAAATGAAGCCCTGTACCAATTTATTGGCAGCTTGCTTAATTTAACTTTAATGATAATAAGACGTTATTTATAATTTGCGAAAAGAACTAAATAAATAAATTAAAATTTAATGTTGATTTGAGTAAATAGATTTTGATTTAATTTTAACGGTTTGTGTAAGTAACATTATATTATGGTAAAATATGGAACAATTCATATTTATTGCAATCTGGTCAAGGTTAATTAAATTTTCTGCAGACTGAGAAAGGTAGAATAATATTGCACACATCGATGGCTTAACTATATTAAAACCACCACCTGCAATTTATATTTTATCACATTTTTTTTATATACTGCAGAAATAATTGCAATTGCAAAATGCACCAGTTTTTATAGTTTCCTGATTTTCTTTTTCTTTTTTTTTTTTAAGTAAAAGGTTTAGTCAGATGAATGCTAGTTTTTAACATCATTTATTATTTATTAATTTTATAAAAATCAACAAACTATACAATAATTAGAATTAGAAATTTATGAACTATTTTTCGTACACATAATTCCAAAAGTAATTATTTATTTTTTGCATTTATTATGGAAGTGGAACTAACGAGATATATTGATATAATTTTGTTATCACGCAGTACAAAAAATGATCACGAAAAATAATAATTTAGAAGAAAACACATTTCTCACCGTAAATCTCAAGTTTTCTCATTTTATAAAAAAGAACGTTCATAAAAACATAAAACACAAATTTATACAATAATTTATTTTGTGCCACATCATTTTTTTTTTATCATACATGTTAAAAAGGACAATAAAATGTTATAAGATTTTAAATTGTTGATAAATTAAATATAATCAACCAATAAAAATGTTATGTAATTTTGCTTTTTTTATTAATATAAATATTTATAAAAAACTAAATATTTCAATATTGTACGTGTTCAAGATCAATTCAAAAACGAAAAAAAAGAAAAAGGGATAATAATAATAATACGACAAAATAACCTTCTACAATTCTTCTACAATAAGTCTGTGTCAGTCTAAGTAGTAAGTTTATTTTAAATAATTAATTTGTGTAAGCAAGCAGTTGACAATAATTACATGAAAATAGAAATATGTTCACAGAATATTTATAATTTATGAGAAGCAAAATGATGGAAAACGTATTTGAAAACACCTGTTATTGAACTTTAAAATTCACAGATTTGTTTTTTTTTTTTGGATACTCACACGTAATTGCTTAGAATCAATCAAAAATAATGAAAGAAATTGAAAATTTGCGTGATGGCAAAGAAAATTATGTAGATGTCAATTAAAATCGATATAAGTTTTTTTTTTTTTTTTGTAGGTAAGATTATTCTAAATTTTAAGTATCGGAATCAATTTAATGACCTGTATAACTAAATATTTAGTTATTGAAGTACTCTTAAGAATAATAATTGAGACATAAATATTCTGTGTATTTACAATATGCAAATCATTTAAAATGTATATTTTGTACTCATTTCAGAAGTGCGACAAACATAATTCAATATTGAAAACGAAAAATGTCACCGCAATATTATATTACACATAATAATAATATATAATTATTTTATTATTATTATGAATACATAAAGTAAAATATGTAACAAAATAAAAAAAAGAAGAAGAAAAAAGTAAAATAAAATAAAAATGAAGAAACTATACCTACTAATCAACTAATATACGAAATTAATGAAATTCTAAACAAAAAACGATTATTGTAAATACATTAGAATGACATAGAAATTTAATATGAAAATGAGTACAATATACACAAGACACGGTGTTGATTCGCGTATACAATATAAATAATATTCTTTTATTAAATCCTCAACTATAAATTTCAATTCGACTATTTTAGGCAATGATTCAACACTATTTTTTTTTTCTTTTTTTTTTTTTTTCTACTCTTCTCGCCATCGCCAATTATTTCTGATATAAATATTTACGTGAACAAAATTATACAAAAAAATATATACATATAAAAGTAGAAGAAATAAAAAACAGAAAAACAGTTAGCAAAATTTATAATAAATTGTACCTTAATTCACTTCTATTTCTGCTTTAAGCACAGTTTTTTTTTTCTTTAAAAATTATTAGTATTTTATTTTAATAAATGTAAATTAGAGAAAAAAGAAAACGTAAGACCGGCCTTTTTGATTATATCAAATGGATGTAACACAAGTATTGATTTTATTTTTTGGTGTTGGTTAATGGAAGTAGACATCTGGTATATACTTACATCGTTCACTACACTAAGTACTTTTTAGTACAAGACACCTTCAATCCTAAATATATTTATTTCTATATCAGACAATTTGTTTAGCACATTCAAAATCTACAATTAATTAATTATCAGTGTATAAACTTCGTCGATAATCAACATAAAAAAAAATTGTTTTTAAAAAAAAAACATAAAAAATTAGTATTAAACTATAGAAATCATTTATCTTGGATTATGAACAATAAACAATTTATTACGTATTTTTTATATGTTATATGAAAGAAAATAATAATAATAATACTTTGTTCATAAGAACTAGCCGAATAAAACTGCTAAATTATGTATTGTTCGTCAATACGACACGGTAGATTTCATGCGACTGAAGGTGTTTGTTATATTTAATCGCATACTCTACCACACACAACCTTTTCTCTTCTCTTCTAAACGCTCTGTAATATTTGGATTATTATTATTTTTTTTCAGCGGTAAACCACAGTCTTGGTAAAAAAATAAATAAATAAATACATAAAACTTGTGTCTTAAAATAATATTATATACCATTGACTATTATTGAAAACAATAAATATTGTGATTATATAAATTTTTGGTTAAATGACCTAAAGTTCCTTTATGAACAGAAGATTTTGAACTTATTGTTAAGCTGTTATAGTTAATAATTATTGGCTTAAATAAGCCGGCAGTGTTATTACATAAAATTTTAGTTGGGAATATAAGAAATCATACTCGTATAATGTTTATTCTTCTGTAGTGTATTTAAGTTATATAATATAAGAATAAATAACTTACACTATATTCCAGAGTATACATTTTATAGCATGGAGTTGTGTAATTCATATAGTCTGTGGTTTATATACCTAAAATATACCATAATTCCGTTTAAAAATATACTTTGCGCGGGTATAAACAATATTTTTATACTTGTGTTAGTTTAGATCAGCAGAAAATATTTAAATGAATCAGTAGTGAGATTATTTTAGGTAATTTTAAGAATTTTAAAACCGACTATTGATTAACGATAAGATCTAAAAGTGTACCTAATAATAGAAATTATAATAAGGTATTTAGTATTTAAAAAATTTGTCACACAGCCTAGTTAACCTAAATATGAAATTTTCATATATATATTTACAAATTTTCAGCTCTGCGGTATGTAATAGGATATTGAGCGAAACAGTATTTGAACAGGCACGCACATTTTATAAAATATAATATTTAGTTACCAATCCATCATCATGAGTCATGTTCGTTTGTTCCATATAAATATTTATATTTATATAATATTTGAATTGCTTATTAATAAAAATTGTTTTTTTTTCTTTTTTTCTTTACGATTTTTAGCATTATATAAAGTAACAGAGAGCATAAATAATAACAATATTTATATTGTGAATGAAATGGAAACAATTTTATTGCTGTTTGGAGGGGGACCAAAATGCCTAATGCCTTCAACGAACTTTTTATTTTCGACTAATACAGAATATTACGTATAAATGGAAATTTAGCTTAGAGAGAGAGGAATTAGGTAATTTTAATGCGTTTCACAATTTTTGCAAGTTTATTTCAAGTAATAAATTATTATTGTATTTGTAGAAGTAATTTAATCCACAGCGGGAAAGCAAATCTTTCATATTAAAAAAAATCTCTTTAAAAATTAACTCATCAGGAAAATCATATTTTTTTTTTTTAATATCTCATTTCTTTACAACCAACAATTTGAATTTTGCATTTTTATATGCCGCAATCAATAAATACCTACGTAATAAAAACCAGAAGTCTAATTTGTACATAAGCAAACAATAGAACGTCGTGTACGCCTGTACATACATACATTTAACAAAAAAAAAACAAAAAAGACAAGAAGAAATATTATACAGACACTTCAATTATCAGTCACACTAGAATACACAAGTAATATATAAATGTTGTATTAAAGAAATATTCTATGATATATAAAATTTACTTATATTATATCAGCAAAATAAGAAACTAAAAATGCAAAATTTCACCGTTAATGTGAATAAAAGAAGAAACTTTTCCAGTATATAAGTTTTAATAAAGCAAAAATAAATAGAAAATTGAGAAATAATCGTGGTTAAAGTTTCTTTTGTTTTACAGTAGGTACTATTATAAGATTTACAAATTCTATAAACTTGACACGGCATGGGTCCTTGTACTGACCATCAAACAATTTCAGTCTCGATTCTCGTCTTATATACTTATATATTTTATTTTTTTATTATAAGTATTAAACGTCATACTGAATATTATAGTTTTATTGCAATTTCATTTCTTAATTTTATTTAAGACAAATACTTGAGCATAACTTGTTAGTCGTAATCATACAGTACCAAAAAAGGAAATTTGAAGGACGTCACGTTTGATTATTTGGAATATTCAAATTATTTTGTTTTGTAAGATAAGTATAACATTTTAAATGAAAATGCATTACTAAAATTTATTTGATAGAATAAACTATTTGCACTGATTTAAACAAACTATATTTGCGAAAAAGAAATAGAAAAAAAACAACAATTTGTATCACGGATTTAGAGTACTTACCTACTGTAGGTTAGTCATGCAATAAATTGTATTCGTTTCAATTTCTGATTGCATACAATTAAATATCACACTGAACACTATCGAAATAAATATAAACATGTAAATATTTAAAACAATGAAAGAACTTAGTGGTGAGTTGTTTATTCCTTTTTCAAATTGTAAAATTAATCACATTAGGCACTCGCAATTTCGATTTACTTCTTATGTTTTTTTTTTTTTTTAATTTTTCATCTAAAGAGAAATTTGTTTATTAGATATTAGTTATGCGACTGCGCACACTCGTAATTTTATTTTGACAGATTCGTTTCTATGAAGCGATTTCTATTGGTGAATTCGACAACAAATATTTATGTTAGAAAAATTCACCATTAAAAGTATTATTTATTTAGTTTTTTACCGAAAACTATTGGACGATTATTATTATAGATCATTTACTACTTTGACATTTCTAGGTATTTTGCACGAGAGTGAATGCAATAGTATATTAATAATAAATAATTCACATGCCAATAAACCTTACAGAAGGAGCATTATTGATGTTGTATACTGCTTAAAAAATCGCCACTACATGTTCGATATTCCGCATCATTCATTTTGAGCATAATTATAGCCTAGGACTATAGATTATAGTCTCTAATAAACATAGTTGAGACAATGGTAGTGCACAAAATTGCGATATCAGAATTTCGCAGTCCACCTGCTGAATTCGCTTTGAATATTCAAAAAAGAACATTTTTTTTTTTTTTTGATATTTTGTACTTTTTATACATAATGTCATAAACATATGTAAAATAGATACATATATTTAACA
>JAABKK020024041.1:0-17475 GCA_011634745.2 Catotricha subobsoleta | reverse complement strand
TACGCGCACTGTGTATATGTTTTGTGAGTATAACCGGCGAACGTTCTTGTCAAATATCAAAGAATATGTTCATTACGCTTGATTTTTCGCCATCTAGTGGTGATATGTAGAAGGTGAGTAATGTATTATTTCTTTCATTTGGACAAACACACAATCTGCATATAACTTCAGTATCTAAAGCTTTATTTATCAAATTCATTGAACAGTGGTGTCAATTCAATAATCAATTTGATTTTTCATTTTTTGTCTATTAAATACACAACAATAATTTAAAAAAAATGTCTCGCGGAAGTTCAGCTGGTTTTGATCGTCACATTACAATATTTTCACCAGAAGGCCGATTATATCAAGTTGGTAAGTACTGAAAAAACAAAAATGGATTTGTTTTCTTTGGTTATGTTAACTGTGACTAGGTGATTTTTTGAACAAATTTACTTTTATACACATACAGAATATGCATTTAAATCAATCAATCAAGAGGGTCTCACGTCTGTAGCATTAAAAGGACCAAATGTGGCTGTAGTTGCAACTCAAAAAAAGATTTCTGAGAAACTAATTGATCCATCGACTGTCACTCATCTGTTCCGCATTACCAAAAATATTGGTTGCGTGATGACTGGACGAATTGCTGACAGTAAATCGCAAGTACAACGAGCACGCTATGAATCAGCTAATTGGCGCTATAAATTCGGTTCAGATATTCCAGTTGATGTATTATGTCGTCGTATAGCCGATATTAATCAAGTATATACACAAAATGCTGAAATGCGTCCACTTGGCTGTAGTATGGTATTAATTGCATACGATGAAGAAAATGGTGCCTGCGTTTATAAAACCGATCCAGCTGGTTATTATTGCGGTTTTCGTGCAATCTCTGTTGGTGTTAAACAAACCGAGGCAAATAGTTATTTGGAGAAGAAATTAAAGAAACGTACCGATTTCGATGAAGATGAAGCTGTTCAATTGGCTATTTCGTGTTTATCAACCGTTCTAGCTGTTGATTTTAAACCATCTGAAATTGAAATTGGAATTGTAACTAAGAGTGATCCCACGTTTAGAGTTTTGAATGAAGAGGAAATTGATGTTCATCTTACAGCCATTTCAGAAAAGGATTAAAATCAAATCAACAGAAAATCGGCTTCTTGAAATTATTTTTTATGTAAGCGTTATATGATTTTAATATAAAATTAAAATTAAAACAATAAAATTACTTTTTTCAAAATATATGCTTTATTTAAACAATTAATTTTGCATTATCAACGTTATGATTCATTTTTAAAGTAATGATGTCTGTCTATTGTAATTGGGCATGCAAAAGTGGCACATAATCATCATACTGAGCTTGATAGAAATTTCCAGCAATTGGATTTCCTAAATTGTATTTTTTAACGAAATCGCGAGCAGAAGTTGATTCACGATTTGCACGGCTTCTGCAAGCAATAAAAACAAATTGATTAGATTTCGTGTTTTACCATTTTGGTAAATATTTTAAATAATTTATTTCTTATCAACTTACTTGTTGGTTACGTGAGGCTCATCGACTGTCAATTTACCATTTTGTTTAAATACTAAGAAAACATAACGATGTAATCCGGAATCTTTTGGAGGCCCAGATCCAATAAATTCGACAATTGTTTCACCATCGGTGACTTTATTGCCAGGAATATTTACAACATGCCAATGACGAACCTCGCGAAATGTAGGATTTGCGCGAGATGGTACATCTGGATCGACAAATAATAATGTATAATAACCATTATCATTTGCATCCCAGCTTAGTGTTGGTAAATCTTTAACTTGTGTCGGTGTTAGCTCATTCCCTTGATTGACAGTGACGCCACTTGGATAAGAAATCTAGTATTCAATAGAAATAAGGCAAACAAAAAATAAATAAATTTGTATTTCTATGAAATTAACGCAGTTGTACTTATTAAGGTATAACATTTTACCTTAATCAAGTTTTCTGGTGCAACATCTATAACATCTGGTACAATTTGATTTTCTTCCATAGCTTTTGCTAAATTATTTGTATCACTAGCAGTATTTGAATGACAAAGAACGAATAAACATAACAAAATTGATATAATATTTGAAGAAAACATTTTTTTTTTTTTTTTATCAATACGGGTTCAATTAATTATCACTTATTTACTTAAAATAAGATAAAAAAAAATGTTTTAAGGTAAGAGGTAGTCGTGTCACCACACTTTCACTGAAGAATTTATATAATCAAATGTTCTTATTATGTTGAGAGCTTCGTAATAATTTTTATTTATAATTCGTATTTATTTAAAGTGTATACAAGAACATGCACATGCAATATTTGCCTTATTCAGTTGATAGATAACCGTCAATTGCTGATTAAAAACTCTAAACACTGAACATATATTTGAACATATTTATACATATATGTGTGGCTGTAATGCACGTATAATATAATAATTATTCATAATAACCTGTTTTCAAATAAAATTTTGAGGTAGGAGGCATTATAAATCGCTATTTTATAAAAAATTAAAAAATAAATAAATAAACATAGATTATGTTTTTTTTTTTTTTTTTTTGTAAATATAATTAAATTAGTTAAGTATTTAACAGGCGGTAGACACTGAATAAAGGTTCATAATTCCAATTTTTTCCATTCAAATCAAAGAAATTATGAATTGTAATATATCTTATATAAATATATGTTAGCTTTTGAATATTCGATAAAATGTATGAAATAATATGTATTTATATACCCTACTGGAAAACTATACCAGTCAAAATAAGACATATCAATTTGTACGCAAACCATAACATTTCAGAAACCATAATTAATCCATACTTGATCCATAAATTTCAAGATTACTTTACATACATAATTCAGAAACCATAATTAAATTTATTATCTAACTAAACCGTACTAAATTTGTAGTACTTAGTATGCTTTGTCAATTTTTTTTCACTAAGGTATGGAGAATAGAATATATAAATAGTTGTCCGCCATTAATAGATTAAATCAATTTAGTTAACTAATTCGAATGACTGGCATTATAATAATTAAATAATTAAGTCTACCTAAATCTATTCAATTTTTTTCTCTCTATAAATTTGGTTATATTATGTTATCAAATAAAATATTTATAAACACAATTTTCTTTTTTTTTTTTGTACAGAACTAATAAGTATAATTTTGGTAACAAAAATAATAATTTATTTAGCAATATGATGAATATATAGATAAAATTATAATAAAAGAACGCATCCATTAATATTTATTCCAATGATATTGGTTTGCAGCAAATCAATGATGGAAAATAATTAAAAATTAAATAAATAGTATAACAAAAAGACGTAGAGAGTTGTTCATTTAATTCAAGAACTGATTCATCCCATTGAGCAAGAAAATAATTAACAGCAATTGGTTCACCGAGATCATATTTTCGTGAAAATTTTCGATGTGAGAAAAATACTCGATAATCACGACTTCTATACGTACAAAATATCAAATGGTGGAAAGAGAAAAAAAATAATATTAAAAAATCTCATTTATTTTAAATTATATCAATAAATTTATATACTTACCTATTAGAAATACGAGGCTCGCTAAAATCTAATTTAGCTTTTTGTTTGTACAATAAAAATATATAACGATGAAGTAAACTGTTTTGTGGGGCACCAGAACCAATATAAGAAAATATAGTTTCACCATTCTCTATTTTATTTTCTGGAATATTTACAATCATCCAATGACATATTTCACGATACATTGGTTTGATTGCATTTGGAGCGTCTGGATCTACCATTATTAATGTATAATATGCACCATTATTATAATTCCATGTAACATTTGGCGCCAATTTTACATGTACTGGTTTCAATTCTTTTCCAATTTCTATTGCATTTTGACTTTCGTAGAAAATCTAAGAGATTTTTATAGTTAATAAATTAATAAATAGGTCATTAGTCTCTGAAAAAATTAATGGTATAATTATGAATTTTGATAATTTTAATGATTCTAAGAATATTTTAAATAATTTACAAGTCATTATACATTATTACCTCAAGTGATAATTCCGGAATATCATCAATTATTTCGGGAACCAGTTTTTGGATCTCCATTCTGTTAATAAACTTAAAATTTTTTGAAGGTGAATTCAATATTTCTTATATATAAAAACTGTAACAGAGAAGATATTTTATAGCAGGTATGCAAGTTGCGAAAACATTTAATATTTATTTATTTTTTTCAATGGTATTTTTTTAATTTAAATTAATTATATTGAAATAAATAAAGAATAAAGGAAAATCGTAATCTATTGAGCGGTTTATTATAATAGAATGATATGAAATATTTTTTTTTCTTGATTTGTTTATAATTGTAGCTTATCTGACATGTCTATGGTTTTGTTTATTATTATTATTAATTTTTTTTTTTTGAATTGCAATAAAAACAAAGTAAGTACTAATTTATGATGCTATGAAATCATTTTAGTCATTCATTCATTACTCAGCAAAAAATTTCTTGAAATGTAATTTGGAGTAGCGCCCAATAAACAAACATAAACGACATAAAATTAAAAGAAAATTGATAAAACTGTAAATATTACAAAAATATATTTATATATTTCAATAAGTATCATTATGTCATAAAATATTATTTATTTTATATGAGAGGCATTTCATTTTTAAAACTTCCAAAAATTTATTTGTTGTTATTTATTATGCATGTTGTGATGATATCTTGTTTCAACTTACTTACAAGTTTTCTTACCTTTAATGTTTAATCTCTTTATTGATAACAAAAAAAATAAAAGTTATATTAGTTTTTGCTACGAATTACTAAGCACACCGCTTGACATTAAAAAAATAACTATATTCTACTATTGATTTACTGAACAAAACGAAAAAAGTGTGTGTTTTTTTTTTATTATTATGAATATTATAACAACATATCTATAAAAAGTCAACTAAACATTTGATTGACCATCACACTAGTACAAATACAAAAAATATTAAGAAAAAAATCAGGTGTGGACAACTCGCCTGTCAACTTTTAAAGTGTCTTATAGACCACTTTCTTTAAAATGAGTAAATTAACTATGAAGTTGAAATGATATTAAATTTTGTGGAATTCTTACTTCATAAAAGAATGTTTTTTAAAATGGATGTTATTGAATAAAATCCATTTGGATATACGATAAAAATGTTTAAAATCTGCGCAACTGTACCGGTTATGTGGATATACGACAAAAAAAATCTGTAAAGTAGATATAGGACAAAATAAGGTTGAAATAATTTTTGAAAATGTTGTACATATCGTCAATGTGAAATATTGGATTGTTATTACGACAAGAACAAATATAACTAAATGTGAATACATATACGACCAATTAAATCTGAAACTTTTCGTGTTCTGATGAGCATACGACAAAAAATATTAAATTCAATATTAACAATATTGAAATGTGAATATACGGCAAATTAAACCTGAAATTTAGCATTTCCCGAAGTTTATCTCCAATTTTCTCGACGAGTTCTTATATATTTCGATATTCTAAGAACTTCCACATCCTCCACGCAAAAAACATGGAAATTGTTCGACACTATAAAACTGGACCGACGAACTAATTGTTAAATATAAAGATATATATATATTAGGGCGACAATTCGACCTTAGGAAAAAAAATTACACAAAAAATCGACATTTCATTTTTTTTCATCCAAGGGTCCCCCCTATGGTTTTTGACGATGAGTCCAAAATGGAAAACTTTGAACCCAAACTAGCAGTTCTAAACATTATCCAATCGGCCTAAAATTTAAACCCTATTCTAATGGCATCGGTCCGCTCCCAAAAACCATACAGGGTTTAAAAAACAAAGACGTGACTTTTTTAATTGTCACCCTAATATATATATACATATATCGTCGAAATTTGAAGATGTTTTCAATAAATATTCACGGTTCATCATTAGTATTTTTATTAATTATGTGTCGATGGCATTTTTTTCACCCTTTTCTTCAAATAAACTAGAGCTCAATTTAAGGGGTCAATTTATTATTTTGTATATTTTTATTGATTTTATTTTACCATATAAAGAATTGATAATTTTGCCTATATTCCTACTTTTTGTATATTTAAAACCCCTAAAACTATATTTAAAACTTCTTTAAAGATTTTAATATCAGCAACACTCGTATCTGTATACATCACAATCACATATATTATATGAGTAGCATTATGAATATCGGTATAAATAACTGTTTATTCAAAATGTTAATTTCATCTATTTGGAAATATACAAATATATAATACGTTAATATGCGTAGTTTGCTTTCCATCAATAAACCAATATGAATACGCTCTTTATTCAATATAAATCTCACAGTAATAAATTATTTTGCAATTGCGTGGCAATTCTCACAAAACTGTATTTTCATATTTTAAAAGAAATAGTTAATTAAATAACAATTATATAATTAATTACTTTATATCAAATTTTATAATTAACTATAGAGTTCTGTGTTTAATAAGGTACGGGTGAATCATTGTTTTCAGATATTTTTTCAGCATCTATAAATTTTGTTGAGTAAGGTTTTAATTTGACTAGTATTTAAGGTCTTGTATATTAAAAAAAAAAAAATAAAAAAATTGTGCATAAATTTATTTAAAATGTCAAGATCAATTAAGGTTTGTATAAATAATTTTCAACACCAGTTTTTTTTTTTTTTTTTAATTTGTATTTATAATATGTATTACTTACAATGCAAAACGTACTGAAATACAAATAATTATAAACATACAGATTTGTTGAAATCATGCTATTCAATTTAACTGCATTTCATAATTTTTGTTAAATGAAACCGGATAAAATAATTTTTAATTTCTTAGTCAAGAATTAATTGCATTAATACTTATTTGAATTTATTCCAATCATTAATGGTGTTGCTATTTCTTCCATTTATCCAAAAGCAATATCAAATTTCAGATTTTATCATATATTCAACCAATAAAGTAATTCAATTTATGTTAACTAGCAAAACGTTTCGCATAGTTGATGTAATGAAGGTGAAGAGGTACATCTCACTCTCTTAATTTGATTGTAAAATATGAACAAAGTATATTATATGCTGAATGAATCAAATAGAATCTATTTCCTTAAATCATGTGTTCAGAAGAAACCATTTAAAAATTGTAACGTAGATGCCTCAATTCAATTTCGGGAAATTGAAATTTCACTTCTATTATAAAACCTTAGGATGAGAAATTTGTCGTATATTTCCTCAATAGATCTTAGAGTATTAAAGAAATTAAATTAATTAATTGTATATTAATCGCACATTTTCTAATCCTCTTTGATTATGTTCATGGTTTAATTGAAAGAATATTTATAATATTATTGTAATGAATGAATTTCAACTTGCATGAAGTAATTACATAAATAATTTATATGTAAATTTCTTGTTTGCATTTTATGTTTATGAGATATCATGTACAAGTACATATATTTTTTTTCTTTCATTATTCTAATTATGATTTATTTTTTTAATTGAAATTGCTGCAAATAATAGTTTGTGCTTGACGTAAAACTAATAATTTGGAGATTTACTGAATTAAACAATAATGAAATTCAAAAAATTTACATATTTTTTTTTTAATTATCTTAATCTTATCAATCATTCAATTCATCGCTGGTATATTTAAATAATAATGAAAACTCTCTGAATAATCTTGGTATATATTATTCGAATAACTTTAATCTGTTTCAGTTTCAGTTGAACAGTATTCAGAGCTTTCGTAAAATATAAAAATTGGATAATAAAAATTATAGAATCAAACCACCCGTAAAGATGTTGATGTTGCATAGAAATATTCTAATTTGTTTCGTGCTATGTTTTATTGGATCAGTTTTTTGTGCTAAACATAATGATCCAGATCATGAAGAGGATGAAGGCCATTTAGCAAACATTTTAAAAGATCATGAAATAATTTCAGATCTCATAGATGGTGTTACAAAGAATTGTCAAAAGTTACAGGTGTGTAATAAAAATTGTGTAAAAATAATTTTGTGCTCAGCATAATATTTTTTTTCTGAAATCAAGTGAAAAGCATACACAGCGACAGTAAATTTAATGAAATCGATTTACGATATTTATTTTGGCATAAGCTCAAATACGAATAATACTTTTTGTTTAGCAGCTAGTGTATCATTTATTAATTACCTGATTCAAATTATTTTTAAGTTTTTCTTTTAACACGTATTTAAGTCACAAGTCATTTATTGCTTTCTAGCAAATTTCCCGGGTAAAAAATCACTTAACACAACTTCACAAAATACTTCAAACTTTATAACTACGGTAAAGTTGTTAAAATGTATTGTGTCGTAATATTTAAAGTTATTCTGACGTAAAAGTAAAGTAGTTCAAGAAATCATAAAGTACTTAAAGTAAATCAAAAATTTAAAATTGGAATTACTTTAAGTTTACGTTAAAAGTCATAACTCATAAGGTACCTACTAGAAGTACAGCAAAATTCAAAATTTAGATTTACTTTAAGAATCTGTTACGATTTTTTATATTACTTCACAAATCAAAATTTTGATTACTTTAAGTACCTAAACTTTAAGATTTCATAAACTTCGTTGATTTTACGTCAGAATAACTCCACAAGTGACGTCACAATTTGGATATTATTAAAGTAGCAAAACGTAAAATAAAGTCATATACAGTAAATTTTTACCCAGGTATTTCATTGTTATTGTGAATTTCTTGTCTGTTATTATTTCTAGGTCATTTACACGGACAATGTTCATGTTAATATTGGTGATGAATTAACGCCCACTCAAGTTAAAAAGCTTCCAACAAATGTGGACTGGATCGTTGAACCCAATACTTTTTACACATTAATACTAGCTGGTATATTTAAACGTTTATTTAGGAAATAAGTCGTCTGGGAGAAAAACTTGATAATTTAATGTTGCCACTGAGGATAAATCATTTTTCACTTCATTTAAAAACCCTCTTAAAATTGTTACTGCTTCAATGATTTTCTTTTAAAAATCAATCTATCCAGTTTTAATTCCAAACGACTGATATATGTAACTATAATTCCAATTTCTTTACATCGTTACAAGCATTTAAAAAATAAATAAATAGATCCTGATGCACCAAGTCGTGTTCAACCAGAATATCGTTCTTGGCAACATTGGATTGTTGGTAATATCGATGGCAGTAATATTACAAGTGGTGATACTTTAACTGAATGTAAGTATTCTTATATTACCTATTTTTATTCCATAAATTAAAATAAGTTATTAATATTCAATTATAGACGTGGGCTCAGAACCTCCAAAGAAAAGCGGCCTCCACCGTTATGTATTTTTAGTTTTTAAACAAAAAAATGGAAAACACGATTTCAAGGAACCGTTTATATCAAGCAGGCTAGTTTTATCATATCATTAAACTTTAATAACATTTATTGTATATAGAATTTAAAATTTGAATGATAAATTCACAGAAATCCATCACGTGGAAAATTTTCTGTTCGCGAATTTGCTGCAAAGCATCATCTAGGGCAAGCGATTGCTGTTAACTTTTTCCTATCAAAATATGATGATTCTGTACCCATTCTTCATTCACAATTAGCTACCGGCAATGCTCGCAACAAAAGAGCCAGAAGCATCTAAGTCAATTCTTTAACTTCTCCTGTAAATGGATACTTATTTAACCTTTTAAATAACTTAATATGTTTTTATTATATTCAAAAAAAAACAATTTATTCTACTTATAACATTAAATAATTAATATAAAATGTGTGCTGCGTTTTTATTCAATATTTATTCCCTTAGTGAAGATTTCTTGACGAAAGTGTTTATGTTACACAAATAAATATACCTTAAAATATCAACATTCGAACATAAATAAGATAAAGGCTCTCCGGTCATTTTATAATAAACTTTTATTAGAAGACGTTTCGGAATGATACATTTTTGATCATCAGTATACAATATATGAAATAAAATAAAACACATTACAGTAACATATTACACATCAAAAAATAATAAATAAAAAAAATAACAATACACAATATAAATTGTTAAAAAATTAAAATTTTTACCTTAAATTGAAAAATTGTAAAATTGTTACAAAACTATTTTTGTGACAATTTTACAATTTAATTTAAAATTTAAAATTCTTTATCTTTATTTCGCCCCACTCTAATGTAGATATTTCTATATTTGATTATAATTTTTATTTTATTCGTAAATGTATGTAGAAGCATTATAATAACAATTAAAATTAACTTGTTGTAATGAATTGAAACACAAATTTAAAATTGGCAGGCATGACAATTACTTTAATGCGTTTTAATTTTCTTTATACATCTTTTCTTATACATGCAAATATATCTTTTATATCTATTATTAAATAAAGTTCATTGGCGTAGAAAAAGTGATATTTTAAGTTGTTTATTTTTTTTTTTCTATTTTTCGTTTTTAATATTTTGTAATACTCTATATATTAATATATTAAATGAATGCAACATATGCACAAACATCTCACAATATCATATATCACTGTTCGATATAGGAAGTTTGCTATATGAATTGGTGATTTCAGTCCAATAGGTCAATCAATAGAAAATATTTTCTCTGTAATAGAATTTAAGTATGGAAAATTTATATTTAAATTTCATTATTTGTCGATATAATTTTAAATTGGTCATACTATCCAATTAAATTTATATACTTAGTTTATGTTCTTATTTTTATATTGCAATCCATTTTTAATTTATATCGAAATTTCTCTCCAAATGAATCGTGAATCTTCGTCTTTCATGTTACTATAATAAATTTATTGAACGTATTCAATATTCATTTATTTCTAATTGATTAGTGTTGTGTATTTTTTCGTTAATTCAACAAGAGAATTAATTGCAAATTACCATTATCTGTATATACGAATTATATGTGACATTTCTTAGACAACGCAAGTTATTTTTAAATTTTTTTAATTCAAAATTAGTTTTGGTGATCAGATAATAATAGTGAATTAATATTTAATAAAATGTAATAAAATTAAAATAATAAAATATTTAGATATTCGATATTACGTAATATGTATTTTCGATTTAAGTGTTTCATTACAACCACAAAGAAAGTCCAAATTTTCAAATAAAAATATAAGATACTGTCATCTTTTTCTATTTATTTCTGATCTCTTGTGATGATAAACAAATATTTAAAATTAAATTAACAATATGACAGAAGTAATTACAACTGGAACAACTAAATAAGAAAATTATCATCAATTGCATTTTCAATAGAATTATTTAGAAAATACAAGCGAATTGATTACAATGTTAAATGTTTCGAATTCTGATGGTGCTATTGAGGATATATGGGGACTTCGAATTACTGGAGGAGCAAATTTTGGAATGCCAATAACCGTATTTTATGTATATAATTTAATTTAATTTATTGATATTTATTTTTTGATTGTTTTTTGCTAGCTAATTAACTTTGATATTTTAGTCTGGCTAGTGCCATACTATACTTTCACTTGATTCTTTTTTGCTTTCATGCCAATGTTCTTTGACAGACAGGGTGGGTGTTTAAAATTATGATTAATTCTAATTTATTTATATTAATGTCCTGGTAAATATGGGAAACTAATAAATATTTGTACAATATTTAGTAACTATGGTTTTCAATGAATTGTGAACCATAAGCCGTCGTTTTTAGAATATTTTTACATCACATTCAGTTTAGATATTGAGCATCTATATACCATTCATTCATTACCAAGAATGATCTAATCATTCTGTAGACAATAAATGTTTGAAATTGTCTGTCCTCCTTGATAAAAAATGTATTATTTATTTAAAAACTTCCAACCAGTCATTCTCCTTTTATATCTTATTTCTTTATATATTACTAAAACGTATCAACATTTTGTGTCTTTCAATAAACGTTGAATCCATAAAGCTTCTTTCTGAATAGGTTAATTTCGAATTCATTCAAAATTCCAAATTTTAAAAAGTTGGAAATTTCTGAATTTATCTATTTCGGCAGTGATTTTTTTCACTTTGATTTTAGCTATTTAAGAAATTGTATCACTCTGAATTAAATATAGGGTATTTTAATTTTTTAACAACATACAACAAATTAAATAAGGAAGCGAATTTTTTAGAACATCACTGACCCCAGATACACATATGCTTTATTCTGTGATACATTTTCACTATATTCAATTATATTTATTGAAATTAATTCTAATAGAACAAATAACAAATGATAAGCAATAAAAATTAAATAATTCCGAAATTGTCCAAATATTCTAATAATATCTAATAATTCATTCAGTGTTTCAATACCGCCCTATAAATCATTCTGATATTACTCTTACTCTTTCTTTTAAAATATTTAAACTAAAAACTTTTATCAACATGATATTATTTATACAAACAATACCAGATGACACGAAAATAAATAGAAGAAACCAACCAAAACACATACTCGGAAATTCGACTAAAAATTTATTTTCGTCTTTAGCCAACTTTTCACAATTAACATCAGTCAGTGGTGTTCAGCTTGGTACAATATATTATTTTTATTAGCGCAAATTCAGTCAGTAGTCGGTGACCGGTTCATATCTTTGTGAAAGAACAAAAAATATATATATATATATATATATAAAAACGAAAAAATAAAAAAATTAACTCGAGAGGAAGAAAAGAAAACTATAAAAAGAAAATTCAATTACCTAATTATATATTCTTGAAGATTGTATTTATTACTAAATTCATATTTGAATTATTTATGTTGATTTTTTTTCATTTGTTCATTGTGTTTAATAGTTACAATAAAAACTGAAAAAAAAAAACATTCCTTAACTAATAAAAAAATATATATAATTAACATTTTTTTTAAGAAGTTAATTATTATTATACTTACATTTATTTTGTTCTAACAAATCTACGTTAAATTTTATTGTCAATAAAAATATATACCTATATAGAGACGTCCACGTCCACATTACCATATAAAGTCCAAATAAAAATAATAAATTATCGACATCAGCATGAGTAATTTACCCAAATCAAACATAGATCGAACAAATAAATTACCATTTTACAAACCACCCGAACAAAAAACTAATATATATAAATTTGAAAAGAAAGATATTGCTCGTTCAACAGTTGTACAACAACGATTTAAACAGTCTTCCTTAAATCAGGTAACTGAAGGTGGACGTGCTGATCAAACTGGAATTAAATTAGGCGACACTATTACGAAAATTAACGACATTGATACAAAAAATATGTCATTAGCGGAAGCATCCAAAGGCATACAAGCAGCCGGAAATAATATTAAATTATCTGTGAAAAAGTTATTTGAATACCATAGAAAAATAAAAACAAATTATAATTAAAAATCGATCATGATTTTAATCAAATACAAACAATTTTTCAGTTCTGAAGAGGATGAATGCAAGGAAACCGCGTCCAATGCAGAACGAGATGTTGTTTTGAATACTGGAACCATTAATAAGAAGATAGCTAATGGCTTAGAGGAAAAACCAGAAGTTGATCGTGGTAAGTAAATTTTGGTAGTTTAATTCAAATCAAAATAGTTTTATTTTTTTTTCATTACTATAAAATACTAAAAGAAATTTTAACAAAAAAATAATATATATATATTTTTTTTTTGGATTGTTATCCTCATTAACCATCAGAATTTTATGTTTGTTTGTAGAATTTTGGATCCCACAGCCAGAACGTAAAGTCTGGCACCCTATTGTTTGGCAACAACCACCACCCCCAATTCCACCAGAACAAACGGGAGAGGTTATATCGTTATTTTTTTCATTCAATCAAACATTTTCAAATATTTCTCCTGCGAATGTCACTAATTTAATACATATGTGTTTTAGGATGCTCCCCATAAAAGAATAATCCGTAATATTCATCGTTTCTTTAAAGAAACCGAAGATAAACCTGAACTCAGACAGAAATATATTGAAGACATGTTATTGGCATTGCCAACTGCTTCGAAAACACTTTAAATTAAAACATTGCAAAAGCTTTAATAATATAATTCATTGTATGTTAACGCATAAAAAAAAAGAGAAAAGAAAAGAAAAAAGATAAAATGTTATATGATTTTGCAATATTTGTAATTATTTTTGTTCAGTTTCGTATGTTATAAATATTTACGTTTAAGTGAACATACGTAGTTATACAATACACGCAATACATATTTGAAATTAATAATATTCTATATATATATATATCTACGTATTTTGAAAATTATAAATTATTGAAATAAAATGTTCTCAATATTCTTTTTCAATTAATTTTTCATCTCTTCGTTTTTTTTTTATTTATCTTGTTATATATTTTTACTATATATTTTATTTGTGTTGTGTATGCTTATGTTTACATTTGTATGTTATGTTAGATTAATTGCTTTTCTTTTAATAAACAAATTTGCTTAAAGTCTGGTTTTTACTTAATATTTAATATAAGAGTATAAAAATAGAAGACTATAAAATTAAATTGTTTTGATGATATCCTCGCTCAGTACATTTATTATTTGTAATAAATTTATAATTAATTGATATAATGATAGAAAGGTAGGTACTTATAATACCATCACATTATGTAATTAAAAAAATCAATAAATATTTTCGATAAATTTAGATATTTCTGTTTATTCAATTCATATACCTATAATATAATACAACATATATTTTAGGTACATTAGAAGATCAATTGCGTGCAATGCAAAAAAAATTGGCTCAAATTGCTACAATACCGGTTTTGATACAATCGACTTTGGAATCTGTATCGAGAACATTCGAAGCATTTCTACCAGCCGAATTAGAAGATCGAGAATGTGTTCCAATTGTTGAAGAAAATGAGGATATAATTTCGGTAGACAGTTTAGAAAATCATAGTTTTGTTGTTGAGAAGAGCAATAACATCGATCAAGATATGGATGAAAAAAGTAGTTCAACTGAAGAATCAGAAGAGAATTATGGTGAGGACATTGAAAATAATATTAGTGAGGCATTTACGCCACCTCCATCGCCAGAGCCTGAATTAACAGAGGATCAAATAATTAAATTGGAAAAACAATCGAAAGTAATTTTCTATCTTAAATTAAAATATTTGAGTGATGTATAAAAGATTGATTGTTTGTAGATCAAAGAGTTGGAACGATCTTGGCCATGGGGAAATGAAGAAAAAAAAGTTTATAAGTAATACCTATTTGTAATCATTCTTGTTATTTAGAATTCGATTCATTTAATAATAATTTGTTTTAGGCGATCAAATTGTCATTTGGTTCCCAGTTCATCTTCGATTCAGAACAGGTAAATATTTCTTAATTTCGTGAAAATGCTTTCTACATTTTTTTATTCTTTCAACAGAATTAAGCAGTTAAATGAGACAAAATTAATGGCCTTCTATAACGAAAACATTAAGACAATTGAATAAACTGAATATTTTTTGATGCATTATTATTGTGCATTTACAGTCATTTTAAACTTATTTAATTACCATTTTATAGCACTGTAATCATCGAATTCATTATATTTACATCCTGTTCATAATAAATTAACTGTTTATAATTTTTTTAAATATATAATGAAAATATTATTACTATTTTATACATATTTTGAGGAAATTTTATTAATCTCTGTCTTATATATCTGCTATAATCCTGAATAAATATATTTAAATTAAAGTGTTAATTATGTCGTTTTAATTTTTATTAACACAATTAAATAAATGGTAAGAGCACACGTTTAAGTATATAAGTTCAAAAATTCTCGAATTAAAGAATTTCATTAGAATTTCAAATGCTCATGGAATTTGAGTAAGAGGAAGTAAATATCGTTTTTAGAAATCCTAAATTGACAATATTTGGAATATTGCCAATCAATTATTTTTACTCATGTCTATTCTGTCAATTTGGTTCTGTTTCTAGTAAATTTTATCTATCTAAAAAAAACAATATTTTCATTCGAAAGCAAAAAATCAGACGTTCTTAACCCATATACACCTATCGGCAAAATACTGGATATTTTTACGAAGATTTTATCGCGTTCACACACTTCTGAGTGTGTCACATATATTTATCCCACGCCCTTCCATTGGAAAATATATTAAATTATAAATTATTAGACATAATAAATATAGTCCAATGGGAACATCTGGGTTAAAAATATTACGATAATTAACGTTTTTCTTCAAACATAATACACATAATATGGATAATTATTTACAATGACGTATCAGATATATAATCTTGAACGTGATGTTATAAATTAGAAATAATTAATACCGATCGATATATAATTATTAATTGTTATTTTTATTTAATGGCGTAGTATCTAGAATGATAATAGCTTCGTAGAATTAATATAACTATATGTATTAGAAATTGAAGAGTGAGATTTTTTCTATTTAACAATTTCTGTTTTCTTAAATAGAATTATGCAATATAAATAACACAATTTACATTTGAAGAACAAACATATTCATTTTTGTGTAATTCGTATCATAAATTGTTAAACTCCTTCTATGCCCTTTATTTTAACGAATATGTATAAGATATGATAAAGATTCAGAAGAAAAGTATAATAAGCAAGAAACAGTGTGCGGTATCCTGTTACCATATCGTATAATCTTGGAATGATATATGTAGTTTACAATATAATTGATTTACCGCATAAATGTTAACATTTTCAATAACACAAGTTACGTGAGAGCGATGTTTCTTTGTTCATAAATACAGTAATAATCGCCTCCGCTTCTCAATTAATAAAATATGTTTATTGGGTAAAATTTTTAATAGGTCGTATTTTAGAAATGATTTGTTATATCTCAAATGCTTAATTAATTTTTATTTTTATTTTTTAGATGAGGCTAAATCGGATAAATCGGAGGCTTTTTTTCTGAGCCAGTCCACCCCTGATGATCGCGAATAAATTAATTAAAATTTAGAAAGGCTCTTTGCGAACATTCATATTTTGGTTTATTTTATTTTATTTGAACGTTTCTGATACAATTTGTATCCATCTTCAGGAGTAGTTTTGCATTGATTAGCGTAAACATTTCTATATTCTATATTTATAGTCTGAGCAACTAACGTTATGGTATCACATGCATGGTTAATAAATAAATAAATAGTTAAAAATATAAATAATCAAGTTTAACATAGAGATATTACAAAGTGGAGAGAAATATCACAATTAATTTAGAGGTTTTTTTAAATAGCAGGCAATAATCCTAACTGATCTATATTATCAAATTAATATTTTTCTGATCGAATGTGGCGGATGATAGTTATTTTTATTATTAATTATTAACTTCAGTTCTAGATCTATAGTGGTTTATTATTTAGGGCCATTCTCCGGTAAAGCGGACATATTTTCATGTATTTTTGCAGTGGTTTTTTAGATGTGCATAACTTCAGTTCCCAA
>JAABKK020024030.1:0-17477 GCA_011634745.2 Catotricha subobsoleta | reverse complement strand
ACTCCGTACACACAACAACACTATTTTAGTGTATTCTTATTATTATTATCATTTTTTTTGTTGGTTGGTGGTGTTATATGTTTATACTGAATGTGTTTAATATAAATGTTGTATTTGGTGTACGAAAAAAAAAAAATAAAAATAAAAAATAGAAAATAAATAAAAATATAATGAAATAAATAAAATAACAATTTTATAATAATAATAATACATAAATTATAAAAACCAGGAAACTAAAATTAAATTTTAATTTTATAAGCTTTGAGTATATTTTTGATGTTATAAGGAATTCAAATGTATAGTTAAAAATAAGCGCAGCAGTTTTGGGTCAACGTCGTCCTCGTCGTTGGATTGTCTCGTGTGTGGTTTTTAAAGACGGTAGTGGTGCGTGCGTGCAATAACAAAACCAAAATTAGTCAAAAATATAAAATAAATAACAAAATATAATTAAATAAATAAATTCAAATAAAGAATAAATAACGAATAAATAATTTATTATTAAATTAGAAAAACACATAAAAAAAAAATTGTATGAATAAGAGAAAAAAAATTTAATATGATTTTAAGTGTTTTACAAAATTAAGGCCCAGGAAAAAAGTGCTTTTTTAAAACTTAAATGCTATAAAAAATATAAATAAATATAAGTGTAACAATTGCGAAGCTTATTAGAAATTATATATTCTTTAAAAATTAGAAATTTATAGAAATGAATATATTTTCTACAAAATAAAAAGAAAAATATATTATAAAGTCAGATAGAGAGAGAGTAAGACAAAAAGAGAGTGAAAACAGGAGGAAAATAGAATTTTGAGAGTGTATGAAGCATATAGAAACAACCCTTGCGCGCATATATATAATAATAATTACAATAATATAATAATGTAGTGTGCCACCCTCCTCAACCCGGATAATAAAACATATCATTAACAAACAAAACGCAAATACACATACACCATAGTTGAATATATACATGCAGTAAAGCACTTACACGTACACGTACCGTTCATATATGAACAATTTCATATAAAATATCGTAGAGTATAAATAATAATATATATGCTTACGGAAAAAGAAGGAAGAAGGGAGAAAATTATGTACCTACAATAACTTCGTTTTTTTTTTTTTTTAATTTTATTTTTTTCGTTTTTGGGGGGTTTCAGTGAATGTGTTATATTGCCTGATATTATGTTAAAACAGAATTTTTGGCCATTTAATAAATTTAAATTTAATAAATATTTGTAATAATATGTTTCCATAAGAAATACATAATTTCTCATTGAAAAGTGGTGGTGTTTAAAGCACAGGACGAAAAAAGAAAAATTACTTAATATCATCAACAACATCATTCCAAATATTGTACGCTTCATATACTTACTTACTTCAGTACAATAACAACAACAACATCAAAGTTACAGTTTTTGTGAAAATAGTGAATAATAAAAATAATGAAAAATGTTAGAAAATAAATAATAAATGTGTGGTGTATGTGCCTGGTTATAATCATTTTTTTAGCTAATTATATGAATATACTTATAAATAATATTATAAATATGTTGTATCTATGGTGATAGTTATTTGTTATAAAACGAAATGGATTCTATTGGAGAAATAATTCAGCAACAACAATCTTTAAGTGAATCATTAGTTATTGAAACAACAACACCAACGTCGACATCTAGAACAACATCGCCTATCTCATTACATAGTGGTGGTAACGGCAGCGGTGGCAATATTAACAGTAACAATCAACAGCAGCATGCAACTGTCGTCATGGTCGGCACAATAATTGATGGTAGTGAAGATGGTGGAAATAATATAATAAGTAATAATAATCATCATCATCATAATCATAATCATAATCACCATCAACAACAACAGAGAGAACGGCATCATCAACAATTACAAATGCAACAACAGCAACATCACCATCATCACCATCATCATTCTATCCATCATCATGATGATGGTAGCGGTGGTGCTGGTGAATCTGTGCATGGATTGTCAGTGAGCACAAGTAGCAGTAATAATAGTAACAGCAGCACCGTAAATAATTCAACAAGATCAAGAATAATCGCTCATGGTCATGGTAATATTGGATTGGAATTAATTAAGCAAGAACGACAACAACAGCTTAGCGTTGATGTTATTGTTAGTGGTGGTGGTGATGCTAGTGGTTGTGGATCGTCTTCATCGGCAGTTGATGATGACTTGGATCAAGATGAATGTGATGACGGTGGCGTTAATAATATCGCTGTTGATGATTTGACACTAAATCATCATCACCATCAACAACATCATCATTCCCATCATCATCACTCTCATCATCATTCTTCACACCACCATCATCATCATCAATTACAACATCATTCAGGAGACACAATATCTACATCTAAATTACAACATGAAACATTATCTGTGATTGTTCAGCCACAAGATGATTCACATGAAGATGATTCATCCTCACAATTATTAAGTCCATCCGGTAAAATTACGCCATCCTCTGCTGAAATGATTGATACGTCGGATTTTCGTGCATTACATGAACCAACCTATCAAACATTAACATCGGTAAATGGACGAATGTCACCACCTGGATTTAGTCCAAATTCATCGTATGCCACATTAACACCTTTACAACCTCTACCTCCGATATCAACAATGTCAGATAAATTTTCTTATGGGCATTCCAGTAATGTTAGTGGTTCGTTTACAGTAATGCAAAATAATGGTATGGGCATTAGTTTAGGGATGGGTGTTAATTCACCGTACAGTTATGACAAATTACCATCAATGGGAATGTCACCGCCGCACAACTATTCCTCTCCAACGAATACATTAACAGGTATGGGAGGTAGTGGTGGTGGTGTTATGTCTCAGCAACGATCGCCATTATCACCACAATCATCATACAGTCAAAATGGCTTACATTCACCACAAAAAAGTATGTCACCAAGTGGATATGATTCTCCGTACGGTGGAGATCATCGTGATTTATTGAGTAGTGTTGGCGGTGGCAGTGGCGGTCGTCAAGCATTACAAAGTCAAAGTCCAACACTTAGTCCACAATCAGTATCTTTACATTCGCCTGGTGGTAGCGTAGGAACTGGTTCAATTGTAACATCGTTTGGATCATCAACCCTTATAAATGGTTTATCATCAATCCAACAACAAACAAATCAACATACAACTGGAAATGTATGTTCACCGCTTCCACATTCAACGCCTCCCGGATTAGTACAAATAACCCATATGCGTATAAGAACACCATCACCATCTCTCCTGACAATACAACATACACCAAACACAGCAGTACAACAACATCAACAGCATCAAATAATGACAACAAAATCAAATGGCGGTGGATTATTAACAACTGCCACGGCTATTGCTGCTTCTGGTGGCGGTAGTGCTGGACAACAAAATAATGGAACAGCACAACAACAACAAAACGGTATGATTTTTTCATTTTCGATAATATAGAAAACAGAAAGAAGTAAGCTTTTATTCTGAGCAATTTTTATTGAATTACATTCACTTTAGATAAATAATTAACATTTAAATTAATTTACTTCCTACAATCAATTTGAATAATAGGTTAAATTCTAAATTCATAATCAAAGCAATAAATACAGAAACTGTAATTAACATTAAATTTATAGCCCTTTTTTTTGCTATCATCTTTAATGTCAATGAACTAGAAACCTAGTTTATTTGTTTTAAATATTTGTTCATTTGTTGCTATTTTAACGAAAATTGTTAAAAATTTGTAAAAGTTGCAGTATTTCAACATAAATAAATTAACTCAAAATATCTCTTTAACTAAAAAAGAAAAAGAAAATATTTAGAAAAATCCTATCACCGATTTATTTGTTCAGTCTTATTTTTTATCCGTTTCGAAAATTCAAACTATATTAATTATATATAATAACGACCATCAACATTTAACATTTTTCATTTTAATCATTAGTTAACAGCATCCGTTCTAAATTATTTTCTCGAACCTTTTCTATTGTTTTCATTTTTAATTTGATTTTATTATAGTTACATCAATGAACAATGACGTTGAAGAAATAAATACCAAAGAATTAGCCCAGAGAATTAGTGCTGAATTAAAGAGATATAGTATACCGCAAGCAATATTTGCACAACGTGTATTATGTCGTTCACAAGGAACATTATCTGATTTATTACGTAATCCTAAACCATGGTCAAAGTTAAAATCTGGTCGTGAAACATTCCGACGTATGTACAAATGGCTACAGGAACCTGAATTTCAGCGAATGTCGGCGTTAAGAATGGCAGGTAAGAGAGAATCTTTTTTTGTTTTTTTTGTTTTATTTTCTATTAAAACGACATTGCAAAGGCTCATTGTAAGAAGATATAAGGATTATTATTAATTATTAAATTTCTATTTTAAAAAAAAAAAAAAAAAAAAAAAACAAAACAAAACATAGAAAAAAATTAAGCAAATGAAGACCATAAAAATCCAAAAATTTAAATAACAATTTTACGTGGAATTTATTGTTGTATTTGTACTTTGCGCATATTGCATATAAGATATGCGTAACAATATATTAAAAAAAGAAAAAAAAAAAGTAGAAATCTACAATACAATATAGCTTTTAGGTTTTTGCTGATAAGGTCAATTATAATAATATTATTGTATTTTACATCTGTTTTATTTTATTCATTTTTTTTTTATTATTATTATTTTGTTTTATTTTTACTTTGCTACAATTCCTTAAAAAAAAAAAAAAAAAAAACTGTACATCGGGCATCGGGGTATTTAATTCACATATCACACGCCGTCATATTACATTATGCATACGACATCCATTATATATATATATATTATATATACATATTGTATATGTACGTAACTTTAAACACCTGGTCATTGTTATACAAATATATAACATATAATATGTATAATATATAAGCGAGTATACTTATATGAATAGACTAACTGATACACATAACAACAAACACATAAAGCAAAAGGTACTGGAACTGGTCTGTTCTGTCATATATTCATTTATATACATAAATAATTAGGAATAGAACGTATTATCATATAATACTGCGATTTATCAACCCTTATTTTATAAACATGCGATGTGTATTTGTGTGTATGTGTGTGTGTGTGTGACGTTGACGTATGTAACACGGTATGTATATATTATTATAAAATTTTGTCATCATAATTGCTTTGTGTAATACTAATTAAGTTTTATTATTATTATTATTATTAATTTTTTACTTTTTTGTAAAATTATAGTACTCAAAAATTAATATAATATATGCCTTTGTCTAACAATATGTTTTCAAGAATCTATATAAATTAATTAATTTAAAATTGTTTATCATCTTATATTGCTATTAAATTTTTAATTACTTTTAGTTATATGCAAAAATTTAATCGAAAGATTTTCAAATAATTTGCACGTAAATTATGTGCAAACATTTAAAATTTGCGTATGTTTCCTATTGGATGAATATTCATAACTATTTGCAATCTATTTTTATTACAGATCATATTCTAAATATAATTTGCCTAATTTCATGAAGGATTCGACATATAGATATTTTATTTTTTTTTAAATTTACACTGCAATCATATATTGTTTAAGGTCCATACTACACGTTAGCTGCTAGCAGCTGAAAATTTAAGTTGCTAATATGCTAATTTTACAAATTAGCGGCTTAAACTAAGATATTTCGAAAAGTATACAAGCTACACTAAAATATTATGTGAATAAAATCTGTGTTTTTGAGAGACTTACATTTTTGTCTTTACATCAAATCGATCTGATCATTACTTTACGAAATATCATCTTTTCAGCTGGTAATTTTTAGCTGCTAGCAGCTAACGTGTAGTATGAGCCTAATATGCTATCGAATAGCTTCATTAATATAATTATTCTCTTCGAGGACATATTTTGGACTGATTTATTTATTAGGCAATTTCAACTAATAACACTATTCATTATTATAATTTAAATTTTTTGTGAAATTTTAATCACTTAATTAAATAGCGTTTATAAATATAAGCATTCTGTTTGTTCATTGAAAAATAAATAATATCAGAACTAATATTTCAGAGTTGCCAAAAACGAATTGAAACGACTTACACTGATTTTGTGGGCAATGGAAGTGAAACAATTCAGTAGTATCATAATGAATAGAAAACGCTATCCGAGCCAACATAATATTTTTGCGGTATATTTATAAAATTTTGGACTCATGGGCGCCGAGCCCCACATACACGACAACTGAAAGACTCAAAAATCATTTCGTTCGACATGGAAAAAAATATCCTACCTCGAATTTTCGATAAAATAGTGTCTGTATTCAGTTTTTAAACTTTACTTGAATCTTTTTTAATTTATTTCAAAAAAAAAAAAAAAAGCATTTGCTAAAAATATATGGGGCAAATTCGTTTTGAGTTTTTTTTTTGTACTCGCACAACATTTTTGTGAATGAAAAATGTCTGGTCATATTTTGGCCCCACATAGACTGCGAGAAAGAGCGCCTATGGTTGGACTCGATATTATATTTCATCGTAATTCTTTACTCTTGAAGAAGCTTAAAAGTAATTCAGTTTCTTAAATTCATATCTATTTATAATTCGGTGAGAATTTGAACATTATTAAATATCAAAAGGGTTATTATTTGAATTATCTATGAGCAATCAACCTTTATGATTTTTTTTTAATTAGTGGTTAATATTATTTTATGATGATAAATTATACTGTTTAATCTTTATTAAGCGAAAATTATTTAATTTCATTTTACGATATCTTGATTTGTTTCTTTATATGTATTATGTTCTTAATTTTATTTGCTGTCTGGTTGTGTGCGGACCAGGGTTGTTGAGTAGTTTTTAAAGCGTAGTTTATTACATACAAATTATTATGTTAACAAAAACCTCGACAAAAACTACATAAAAATATTTTTTTTTTAAATTTTAACGGATTAAATTTAAAACTAATAAACTACATTAATTACATAAACTGGATTATTTACATGTAGTTTTTTAAAAATTACCATATAATATGTAGTTTTCGAAAAATATTTAAAATTTCACAACTCTGGTGCAGGTTAAAAGAGAAAACGATTTTTTGAATATCTTTTTATCAAATGATGTGATAAGTAATGTGTGCAAAGTCTGAATGACTTAAATCTAAGACCATAAATTTAGTAATTCTTTTCTAGAAATAGTTTAATTAATAGTTAATTAGAAACTAATTCAGAAAGGCAAAAAAAAAAATCTAATAATTATTTTTTATTTTATTCTAGCTGCCCAAATACCACAACGTGGCAGTAAGTATAAAATAGTATACATTAAATATTTTTTAAAGATTTTTTTTTTTTTCATAATTTTTGTTTGTTCTTTATTTGTTACAAATGCAATATTTAATTAAACCAATAAAAAAATATCATTTTCTTATCTCTTTTTCGTCTTTGTGTTGTTGTGTGTGGCATCATAAAAAAAGACATTCCATTGACAGGTTGTAAACGAAAAGAGGAAGTACCAGCGGCCGCTGAACATTTATCATCGCCAAAGAAACCACGACTTGTATTTACAGATTTACAACGACGTACATTACAAGCAATATTTAAAGTAATTATATTCAGTTTTTTTAATTAATTATGGTTTTATTTAAAATATTAAATGAGAAAAATTTAGATTTAGTATAATATGTACACTTAGAGAAATATATACAACATCGCAGATATAAAGTGACGAAGATAGGAATATTATATTGTCGAAGGTATAAATTAGATTTGTATCAGATTTAATGATATCTGTAATATGATATATTATATCTCCGTCACTTTCGTATCTGTCAGTAAAATATATAATATTCCTTCCACGAAAAAAAAAATGCTTACATGATTATATCTGCTATAAGTATAATATAACTGCAGCAGTTATAATTATATTTGGGACGAATATATTCTATTTAAAATAGGTAAAATATATTTATCACAGATATATCTATATACCTACACCTAAAATATATCTGCCACAGTTTTATTTTAATGTTAACCTTGAATATAAGTAATATAAGTATATATTTCTTTATATGTCGTATACGTTTTCGTTTCGATTCTCAATTCTATTAAATTTCCGTAATTTAGACTATTATTTCTTTAAATAATAATAATAATAGTGAATATTTATGTGGATCGAAATTTTTATTTTAATGCTTACCGTGTACTTGATAAACTATACATTTATAAATGGTTTTAAAGCCATCTCTTATCTGCGTAGTTATACCATTTAAGATTTTGTTCAATTTTCACTTTTATATAGAAAAATATAAAAGAAAGAAAGAAGAAAAATGTAATTGCTGCAAACGTAAAATGTATACTAAATAGTAAATATGTTTCTGTTTTATTTTAATGCAAAGGAAACAAAACGACCATCAAAAGAAATGCAAGTAACAATTGCACGACAATTAGGTTTGGAACCGACCACTGTTGGTAATTTCTTTATGAATGCAAGACGTCGTTCAATGGACAAATGGAAAGATGAATCAGATCCGAAAAATGGTAAGTAGCTTAACAGTTTTTTTTAATAACATTAAATTAAATGAAATGTTGATACTTTTTTTTGTAGGTGGTCAACATCATTCATCATTAGAATTATGTGATGATGATGATATGGATTTAGAGTTGGGACAAGATGATTTAGATTTGGATCATGATCCAGATAATGACCATGATCCCGATGATATGAACTTGTGACATACAACATCAACCACTCCCACATCAATCGCAACAATAACATCAATACAGGCACATTTGAATCGTCATCATAGTTTAATTAATGCGGCTGCAGCTGCAGCAGCATCATCATCAAGCAACAACAATAATAATCATAATTTAATTAATAACAATAATAACACAAATAGCAATAATAGTTTGTCTCATTATATTATGGATGATGATGATGAGGAAGATATCGATAATGGTGTTATTGTAATTAAAAATTGCGGCGATATAGATGACGATGAAGATATTAATGGGGGTGATGATATTGATGATATTGACGATGATGTACTTATGACATCTTCATCCGGACAACATTCACATAATCAACAACATCATAATCTTCATGATCACCATAATCATAATCAGCATCATCATCTACAAATTCACCAATTACAACATCATCATAATCATCAACAAAGCAATAATCATTTTAATGAAGAAGAAGATGACGATGATTACGATGATGATGAAAGTTTATCAACAAACACAAAAACCAAAAACCAGACATCAACGGGAACAGCAACATCTTCAACAAATGGTGAAGGTGAAAGAAGTGGTAATGGTAATGGTAATGGTAATATAAGCGGTATTGGTGTCTTAACGGATAGACATTTATTATTGTTGTGAGTATTGCCAAAATATTTTTGTTATTTCAAAAATCGTCATTGGTCAACTAACGTGGGTTTTCAATGTGTAAAAATATGTTAATAGAGACAATTAATAATATCGATTCAAAATGAATGGAAAAAGACAAATAAGTTATACATAATTTGATTAATTTAATTAATTATTGAATATACTCATACAATCGACTGGGAGACGATTAAAATGGCGTGGCCATACTTAATCCGCAAACGATATAAAAAGAATTACGATAAATTATGTAATAAAAGTTATGTAGTACTACGTAATTAATTCAAACCAAAGACATTATCTTAAATTTATACTTTGACAAAACCTAAGAAAAAAAAAATATAAAACAATCCAAGAAAAAAAAAACAAGGATAAGACAAATGTTTGTAAATAAAGAATTCTCTAACTTTTATTAATTTAAATGAAAAAAAAAATTAATTAATTAATTAAAATACAATTAATAAAATAAAAACCAACAAAACTCTATATGCCTTGCGGTCGGAGCCCGCCCTTTACACATTATAATTATTATTTTCCAAAAAAAAAAAAAAATAAATAAGAAAACATAACAAATACTTACAGTCAACACAAACACAGACACACAAATACACACACAAACACACACCGTCAATAACATATAATAATAATTTAAATAACGATAATATTAATAATGAATATGTAAAGCATTGGATTGTATATCACAGTTTACACTAAACAAAAATATAAATAAATAAATAAAAAAAAATGGTAAAATAATATAATAAATAACTAAATAAATGCTATAAATAATTATATTATTAATAAAACATAAATAAATATAATTTACTCTTAATGCATTATAATAAATTAATTATAAATTAATTATAAATTAATTTACATTTAGTAATTTAGTAAAGTCAAAGAGAAAATACCCAAGAGAAGTAATGAAAAATAAAAAAAAATATTTAAAATATAAGTGTTACACCCCGGGACACATTGACACTGGACACGAAAACACAAATAGCATCCTTTTTTTAAAAATTAATTATTTAAATTATAATCTTTAAGACACAAATTCCTCTGACTATAAAACTTAGTAAAGCAAAAAAAAAAAAAAAATGAAGAAAAAAAATGAAAAGCAAAACAAAAAAATAATTAAAAATAAAATGAATAAAAAAAAAATAAGCAAAAATACTTAATTGATATGAAACCAAAATATAAAAAGAATTAAAATCTTAAATTATTGAATTAAATTTAAAATATTGAAGGAATATATATATAATTATATATATTTAAACTAAGTGATCAGTAAGTGATCTCTAGAGTTATTAATTAAATTATTAGATTAAAAGCAAAAGAATAATATAATAAATATTTATTTGGATTTCATTTCAGTTTCGTTTTAGTCAAAAGTTTATTTTTTGTTTTAGTTTTTTTTTTTTTTAAATAAAAAAGCGAGGGAAAACGATTCAGATTTTTCTTTGAATTAATTTATTTCATTATATTTAAGATACATTATTGTGTTATTATTTTAAAAAGACATTAAACCAAACCAAATTTGGTGTAAACAAAAAAAAAATTAATTAATAAGAAAATGCCCAAGCAGCCAAGCAGCAATAATTTAATTTTAAATCAAGGGCTATCTAAAAATAAATAAAAATGCTGAGAAAAAATTAAATCTATTTATTTATTTAATTCAAAATTTACTAAATAATTCGTGAAATCACTGAATTTTATAAAGACAAATTAGTTCAGTGGTTTTAGTCTATTTTTTTTTTATGATTTTAGTCATAAATTATTATAAGTATTCGTTCTAGTCAATTTTCAGTCAAAATAAAAAAAAAGTTTTTCGTTTTTATTTTTACTCAAAATAATGAATTATTATCAAATTGGAGAAGAAGTAAAAGTGATTTTATTCTGTTACTATTTTTTTTTATTTTTTTATTTTTTATAATTATTTTTTAAATTGTTTTATTTATATTTTAGATTTAGTTTTTATAATTTATTTAATTATTTATTTATGTCATATTTTAAAAACAACTTTATTTTTTTTAATAAAACGAAATTAATTTATTACTTAATTTAATTATATAAATAATAATATAAATTATGTAACATAATTCTAGGTGTAATTAACTTTATATGAATTAAGTAAAATAATAATAATGATAATTTTTAAGTGAGTGTAAAAAGAGAAAAGGATAAAGTTAAAGAAAAACGAAAAATGAAACAAAAGAAAACAAATAATAAGCTAGTCAAGCTAGTCATTTTATGAATAATTTTTTAATTATCTAAAAAAATAAAAAGACAAAAAAGCAATCTGTAAATCAACGTAAACTTAATTCCAACTTTATTACTTCTTAGTGTTAATGTGTTGTATTTTTTTTTCTTTGTTTTTTTATTTTTTTTTGTTTATAAGCTAATATTTATTTTATGAAATTTTTAAGGATATTTATTTATATTTGATTCACACCTAATCTATATGAAGGTTATGTGAACCCACGAAAAGTCTCAAATAAATGTACACATGCGCATGCATCCCACAATTAATTTATTCGATTTTTTTATTCTTTTTATTTATGGAAACAGAAAAAATTTGTTTCAATTATGCTTTAAATTATAATTTTGTTGTTTTCATTTTGTAAACGTGTATTGTTAAACCGTAATTTATGTAACATTTGTTGATATTATTTGTTCAACATTCACCCATTTACCCATTCACAATCACATACAAGCGAATACCACATATAAAAAGGCATTTTATTCAAAATTAATTTATAATAATTTTGTTTACATGTAAAAAATTAAAAAAAAAACAAAATTGACACATCGTAGCCAATTAAGAAGAAAAGATGCATGGAACTTTTATGATAAAACGTAGAAACCAAATGATACTCCTAAAAAGTTTAAGCAGCCAATTATAATTATTGACATATATTTATATAGAAACAATATATGAAATATAATATAAACGCGTCTCATCATGGAGCTTCTGAAAATACTGAATTACTTTATCGAATTGGAACAAATATTTATTATTTAGACGAGTTTTTATTATCTTATATTTCTTTACGTATTTCAATTTTGTGCTTTATTCAATCGACGTTTTACAAATTTTATGGTTTGTTTGGTATCCACGGAATGCATAATCTTTAATACTGTTTGTACATATTGATACTATAATAAATACTTTTCTTTTTTAAGTTTTAATTAATTTAATTTATCCATTCCAAATTATTTTGCTTCTGCTCATTTAATGTTAATGTCCGATAGTTTATATTCATTGATATATCCTTGATTAAATTCATGTACACGCAATTGTATGCACCACCATCTATCCAAAATCACATTGCGGCTGCTGTGTTTTTGTATAAAAATATAATAATGATATGCGATAATGTTTCAAAGTATGTGAATCAAATAGTCTATAGAACAAGAATTGAGATATTGTACATTATTATAAATTTAAATATATTTTAATTAAATACAAATTAATAATAATACATAATAAATAGGAAAAATAGAAAAAAAAAAGAAAACATCAAGCAACGTCGACAATCGGCTTTGTGAATATTGACCAAATTTAAAAAGAAAAAACATAAAATATTTTTAACCACTAAAATGACCGTAAAATATTTCGTGAATTTTGAGTATTTTTTTTTTTTCATTATTATTTTAAGTTTTAAAATGTCGGTATTAAATACTTATAATTTGAATAATTGCATGAACATAAAATAATTTGAATCTTTATTTACGTTTATGCAGATAGCAACATTTTTTTTTTTTTTTTTTTTCAATATTTCAAATAAATCTGACATATTTTTGAAGAGTGGTTGAAATAATATTTGAAAGTTCTTTCAAATGACAAAATATTTTTAAATATACTTACATAAGCAAAAAATTGAATGTTTGCAGCTCGATGTTGAGAACTTTTATATGTTCTTATACCTCCTTCATATAATTAAGATGTACAAATTTAAGACAACTTTAGTGTAAGCCATACTCACAGAAAAAAGAAAAAAAAACACATACACACTCACACAAAAAACTAACACTAACACTAAACACACATCACATCACATCACTTAAATTATTAGTTTCTAAACTACATTGCAATAATACAATTAAATATTTATTAAATACGAAAATAATAGCTGCATAAAATATTTAAATTCGCAGCGTAAGAAATTGTTTGAAAAAATAAAAATTAATAAAAAAAAAATAGAGAAAATTAAACTCTATAATTAAATATTGAATTTGAATGATTGAAAAATTAATTAACAAAAAAAAAAAAAAATCTATAATTATGCAAAAAGTATATTATATATTTATTATTATATAAAAATGGGATAAATAAAAGGGAAGACTCTTTGTAGTTTGTTTGATTTGCACACATTGCACCCTGTAGAAAAATAAAACAGAACATAATTATAATTAAATAATTAAAAAAAAAACAAAAAAATGAACAGAAAAAAAATAATGGAGAAAAACAAACAAAAAAAAAAAAATATTACGAGAAGAAATAATAAAATATTAATTTGATTACAAAAGAAAATATATATAAGAAAGTGCGTTTATTTATTATAATCGATTTAATTTCAAAAAAAAAAATAAGAAATCTAAGAAAGTTCAACTGTCGTTAAAAACGAAAAAGAAGATTTCTCTGATTTGACTATGCTTAGAGAATGCAAGTAGAGAATGGCCAGCAGTGTGCTCATTTTCTATTGGCTGTTAAAATAGAATCTGACTTGCCAAACCAATGCATTTGCATTTTGCATGCAGTATTTTTTCTGTTTTATGGTGTGCGTATATTTTGTTCATTGTATATGTAAAATTATTTGAAAATTGAATCTGAAATTCGTACAAGTATAACTACTTATACGATATAGGGTTTTTAAATTGATGCAGATCGAAATAGCGTGTTAGTAAAGTAATTCGATATAAGGATAAAAGCCTGTTATCTCATCGACATCCATTATTTAATTTGCCTTTATCGAATATTTATTATATATATGTATCTTTACAAGATTTCTGTATAGATTTTTATCCTCATTCTATCTTTCTTTGTTTAATTCATTTATGAGAAATTTAAAAAATGGTTGAAAAAAATTAAGTTTTGTTTTCGTAAATTGTTATTCTTTTTTTTTTACCACTTGAGTTGGGTCTCTGATTCAGTTATACCAAATAACGCGGAATTTAGTTTACGTGAAAATATATGTACAAGTACATGGTTTAATTTAAAATTCATTCCGAATTTACTGAAGATTTGTTGAACGGATCGAAACCAAACTATATATATATATTTTCACACAACATTCTGAGTTTATGTCCGACCACAAAATCGTAAAGCGGGTATCCCATATAGAAACGTACGTTCAAAAATATGATCAGAAAATTTGAAAGAACAGGTACAATAGTATTTTTTTTCATAAAATTACACTGAAAATGTAGACTACGACTATATTCAACTTTGTGTTCAGAATCATATTTCTATTTTCTTTCCGAAAAAAAGTACAATTATTTACAATAAACTTTATGTTCAAAATCATATTTTTATTTTTTTGTGTTCAGAATCATATTTCTATTTTCTTTCCGAAAAAAAGTACAATTATTTACAATAAACTTTATGTTCAAAATCATATTTTTATTTTTTTTTCCAAAAGGTGTAGTTCCAAAAGCCAAAATGCAGCTCCAATTCTACTTTTATGCAGTTCCAAAAATTATTGAAAAATAATTGAAAGCAAGAGTTTAATTTGCTTTGCGAGTTGAATGATAGATGTGTCATTGCTTCAGCCTTCACTAAAAGATATCATTTGCACTTATATTTGCAATATTTTATTATATATGAATATAAAAACGAATTTGAATTTGAAAGATCTACATTTTTTCAAAAATGAGGTATATTGGGTTCGTGATTTTTTTTTGCTCACTTTCTTTTGGTTATTTCTCAAGATTGGCTGAAAGGATTTTTATGATTGACCTACCGTTGGACGCAGAATCGGAATTGTGACAAAATATATGGGATTGATCCCAATCCTCAATCCTGAGGAAAAGCGAAGAAAAGTTTTTTTTTTTTTGCTTAGAATTCGTTTAATTAATGATAAAAAGGAGCAAAACGAGAATTAAATAAAAGATAAAATAATCATAGGGATTTTTTTTTTCTTCATTTATGAAATTAAGATTTGCAAATATGAAGTTCTGTTTCTGCACCAATATAATTGGAAGCTTGTATTAAAAACCGGCTTCGCCAAATATAAGATTTTTTATATTCATAGACAGTTTAGCAACATATCTTCAAAACTTGTCGCCTCCGGCGGCTGGGGGCTTCACCACCATCCCCCACTATTTCAACTGGTGCAGTTCCAAAATTTCCTTCAAAATCGTCAAGCGAATCCCGCAAAAAAAACAAAATTCCTCATTTTATTTTGCTTTTTCTCCGGATTGGGTGGACGGACAAAAATGTTCTACCCATGTTTTGTTTTTCGGATCAAAAAAATCAAAAAAACTGTTTTTTTGTGTAAAAAAAAAAAAATTACTCATTTACAGGGTATACTTTTCTAAGAACTGAGTGAACGGATTTTGATGATTGAGCCACCGTTGGATGCAAAATTTATAGTACGTATATCGTATATGTATATGAATTTAAATTGAATTTTTCTGCTGAAAATTCAAGAAAACTATTCAAAAATGAAGTTTAAATATTAAATTTTTTTTTTTGAAATAAAGTGAAGTTTTAGTTTCGATTTTATTTTTGAGCACTTTTGGAATTTTGGGAATTTTTTTCCGCAAAAATGAAGGCGTGTACCTATTTTATTGGGTGCTTGTTTTTTTAACCTCCAGGATTTTTTTCAACACCAAAATGAAGTCGTGTAATAATCCATTGGCAGCATGTTTATTTTTTTTTGTTATTACGAAATGTTCATTTATGCTTCAAAAGTTTTCATTTGAAAAGCAGGTAACTAACTATTCTGTTATTTTAAACCTATTATAATTTTCTTACATCTTTTCTTACGTTACGCCGTTCTCTTTATCTATTAATACAGAAAGAAGCAATGAATTTGTTCACTACATTTATATATTTAGAAGAGCGCTACAACTTCAGCTAAACGGACAGCAATTATTTGAATAACATACATTCAAAAAAGACGTCATTCGAACTTAATGGTCTGATTGAATTTCTAAATATGTGTAATACCAACACTTGCTTTAGTAAATTGCATAAACCAGGACGAATTATATGAGGAATTCTACACAATTACTATTTTTTTTTTTTTTTTTTTTTATTAAAAACGAGAAATACAAATAATTAAATTTATTTAATTTGCAAAAATAATTATTTAAAAGAAATGTTCAAACAAATAAAAATATTTAAAATGATTGAATTTTTTAAGTTGTTTATCTTTGCGGGAAAATCTCAATTTTTCGTTATATGAATATCCCGCATATTTTTTTAATGGAAAAATTACGCTTTTTAAAAAATGAATTTGGAAAATCTCTACGTGTGTGATGCTCGATAATGTACGCTTTGATAAGTGGGGTATAATGCTTGGAGCTTTGCTGAAATAAATAAATTTATACTTAAAATTTATTTTATTACTTATTGCCGAAATAAACATAAAATTATTGGAATTATAGAAATAGAATATAAATAAGACAGCGTAGTACAAAAAAATCGTATGTGAGCAGTCAGTGGCGTTGACTTCTAGTTAGCCCGGGATACATGAACAACCCATAGCAGTCGGCTCGGGTAGCTAAGCGCGGTTTTAATCACGGTTTAGCAACCCATAGCAATTTTGAAAGTCGACGCCGCTGTGTGAGCTTCAACTAATAGCATCTTCTTTTATTCGCTCTGGATTTTATTCAGATTTGCTCTACATCGATTTAAGTGCAAAACTTAACGAGAGCAGCTCTGAAAAATAGCAACTCTGAAAAAATTCAGATCAACTTTTTTCAGAGCATAAAAAGAACATGTATTTTCACTCGATAAAATATAACCCTCAAAACCGTATCTAGAAATCTGTCAAAATAGTCAGATCGAAAAAAGTGCTCTGAGAGCGCTTTTTGAGTGAAGTACTAGATTTCTA
>JAABKK020024019.1:0-17478 GCA_011634745.2 Catotricha subobsoleta | reverse complement strand
CCTACCTCGAAATAGCCCCGGTCTACCCTACATTTGATTTTATTTTCTTTTTGAGATAATTAGCTAAAAATTCAAAGATATCACTAATATTTTTTTATGAATGAATTTAGCAATACATCATGTATTGAGAACCGGCCTTATTATGTAATTTAACAACAAAGACTTACGAGACTTGAAATTTGTATTATGCTATTAGTATTTGGCTATCTAAAAATATTACATGAAATATTTGCTACGTTAGGATTAGAACTATTATATCTATTATTACATGCATAATCACGCGTAAGTTGCATGCAAGTTGCCTTGTTTAAGGATAATGTAATTGATTTTTTACTCTTTGGACAATTTTCGCGAAAAATATTCACAAGGATTTAAAAATAATAAGATAACAATAATTAGGCTACTCCACACAAGTTTGTAGGTCAACCTCTCGTTCATTTTACACAATTTTTCAAGTCAAGTTACTATAAACTTGTGTCCACTATAGGCTTTTAGTTTAATTACCGATTATTTTTCAAATAAATAATCTTCAAATCAGTTTTCGTTGAAGTAAGCAAAGCCTAAAGACTGTAAATAACACTAATTTCCACAAAATTCTTACAAAAGGAAACGAATCCAAAAATTGTTTGAAAATTGGTTTGTAAAAATGAGTGCTCTAGCAATTATTTCACCAATTATAGCTAGCACCAATCTATGGGCGTGTTCTAAATTGTCATATATGTATGTCAATCTCATATACTTCCTAAATCATAATAATTTGTCCCGCAAATATTAACAATATTAGCAAATTAACAGCAATATAATAATTTTAAATGTATTTTGTGTTTTGAACATCCCTGCATCTAGGTTATAAATTAGAAGAGCCTATAGTCACATTAGGAGCGTTTCATTACATCAAACTCAAATAGAACCAAATTGAACGTTAATAGAATATCAGAATGATGATTGCTAATAAACCCAAATATTTTTCTTATTTTTTTTTATAGGCTGGTCACAGAGTACCACGATTTTCCTTAATTAATTGGGCTTTATGTGTACCATCGTCATGCACTCACACCGATGTAGAGAATTCATTAAATAAATATGTTCAAAATCTCACAGCTGGCACTGGTATTCAATATCAGTTACGGATCGAAGAGAAAATGTGTCAAGTGAAAGATGAACCAAAATATGATCGAAATACAAAATTAGCAGGGTAAGTAATATAGTAAATTGCAATAACGATAGTTGACTTTTAATAACATTACAAAAAAAAAAAGAATGGAATTAAATTTCAATTAATGGATTTCTTGATTTCCTGTAGGATATTTTTTCTTATTATTTCTGGAATTGTATTGATCTCAACATTAATAGAAACGTTCACAAATAATCCTCGTAAGTTTATTATAAGCTCATCTTATTTCAACAGTTATTAATGAATTAAATCCTTATAGCACAAATATTGATAGCATTTTCACTTGTAAAAAATGTCAATTCAATGATCAGCTTAGATAGAGATCCCAGCGATATTGGACCTATTCACGGTATACGTTTTATAAATGCAATTCTTCTACTTATATCTCACAAATCGATGGCAATATTTTTTAATCCATACACAAATCGAACTGAAATGAGTGAAGTTAGTTTTTCTTTTGTAAATATATTGCAGTTTGATAATATATTTACTAACAAGATTTCTAATTTACCTATTTAGGCTTTAGGCGATCACTTGTCTGTAATTGGTAGAGCGGCTGCCATATACACAGATGTATTTCTATTGCTTAGTGGATTGTTGACAGCATATTCAATTATTGGACGTTTGCAACGGAAAAAATCACCGCGCTTATTACAAGAGTATGTTGGCCGAATACTGCGAATAGTTCCAACACTTGGTGCTCTTATACTATTTTGTACATATATTTTACCTAATCTTGGATCGGGTCCACAATGGAATTTAGTTGTGGGACACCATGCAGAGCTATGTAAACAGCATTGGTGGAAAAATCTATTATTTATACATAATTATTTTGGTTTTGAGAACATGGTACGTAATGTGCTTTGAATAGGTTTTAAAAGAACATTTTAATTCAATTCAAAAATATTTTTGTACATATTGAAAACAGTGCTTAACTCATACTCATCATGTTGGAATTGATACTCAGCTGTTTGCTATTGCGCCTATTTTAACATTAATGTTATGGAAATGGCCGAAAAAAGGAATATTATTTTTACTAATATTATCTGGTATTAGTACAATTGGAAGATTTCATGTAACTGTTGCAGAAAATTTATCAAATTATGTTTATTTTGGCACCACGTTAGTATACATAATTTTAATCATTTTATATCTACACATACAAATAAAAATCAATTTAATTTTTTTTTTCATTTACAGAATTAAACAATTGTTTCGAACAGCTGATTTTATGTATACTATTCCCGCTTATCGTGCAACAATATATCTCTTAGGTATATTACTTGGCTACGTTCTTAGAGTTTATAAAGATATTACGTTAACGAAAGTAAGTTTTTCGTCACCAATCAAACCAAACTAAGGCTGAATATTCACACAGCGACGGTAATGGTAATGATAATAACAACGGTAATGCATTTTGTGTATGTATGATTATTTTCTTGTGTCCATGTGATATGAACAGATCACAAAATTGTGGGATTAAAACCCGGATACGCATGCAAAATGCATTACCGTTGCCATTATCATTACTGTCACTGCGTAAATTCAGGCTAAGGACAACTAATAAATTATATTTCTTTTTCAACTTTTTTTCATTTCTTTTTTTTTATATATATATTTTAAGACTCAAATAACATGTGGATGGGGCATTAGTATATTCTTCTGTTTGGTAGCATTCTTAGGCCCAGCGCCAATGGGTAATATCGGCTATAAGTATAACGTTTATCATGCGGCAATATATGCAGCATTTGGTCCAATTGCTTGGGGTGGTCTGCCAGCATGGATAATATTCGCATGTCATACTGGACATTCAAGTGAGGCTTAATCGCAAAGAAATTTAATTCATTCAAAATTTTAGTTATTTGAGGAAAAACAAAAATTGTTATAATTTTCTTTCAACTAGACTTTATAACCGATATCTTATCGTGGCGAGGATTTCTGATAGCAACACGTTTATCATATGCCCTCTATTTAACACAATTTCCAGTATTTTTCTATAACGTTGGTAGTACAAAGCATTCCGGATATTATAATTTCTGGACACATTCAGTATGTTTCTAAAGAGTTTTTGTATTGTAAGAGAGTTTGTCGGCGAAATTTTGTTGACGAACTCCGTTGGAATCAAATTTGTTTTGTTTCGAACGGTTTGTGTGAAAGTTCGTCGATGAAATTTCGCAGACGATCTCTCTTACAATACCAAGCCCTAAATGATTTTAATAATTTTTGTATTTTAAATATAACAAAAAAAAAATGATATTCGTTTTATTTTAGGTAAATCCGTACGAGGTTTTATGGATAATTTTTACAACCGTATTAATTACCCTATTTTTTGAAACACCTTTTCAAAATATCAAAAAAATTATTTTTAATGGTCGTGTAAGTGCTACAGAATATTCTAGTCAAAATGCTGCTACTGAAAATAAATTAAATAAGTGTGAAAAATTAAATTAAATTTATAAATAATTAAATTATAGTTAAATTAAGAATAGACAAAGAATATGTTAGTTTTTTTTTAATTAATTTATAGAATTAAATTTTTAATTTACAAAAAAATAATAATTAATTTATAGAATTAAATTTTTAATATACAAAAAAAAATAAAAATATATATATAAATTTTGATCTTTTATATTGTTTTTGTACGCTATACAGTAGAGGCATGGTATGCCAAACTACCAGAAAAAGAAGCGGTATAAAAATATACCAGGAAAAAAAGCACGGTATAAAAATATACCAGAAAAAAAACTGGAATACTGACACAGTTGTAGCATTGTAGTTAAAAGGTGACGGAGGGTCGACCCATCTGTGGCTTTTTCATGAGAATTCTACAAGTAATGTCAATATATCGCTCTTTCTGTGAAATGGAATGAATATCTCCAGAATTGTTAATCGTAGAGGATTTATGTCTTTAGCAAGATTGTTTATTTTGACGAGCTGGAAAATTTTATTGAAGACACCAAAACACATTAATGCACTCATTATATTGTAAACTTGTAATTTTTATGAAACAGGGCCCGGGTTTTATATGGAGATTTTTTAATATAAGTTAAGTTAAGGAGGAAGACCGGCCTTCAAGTGCATTGTGTTCAAATTTCAAACTTCAACCCTCTTGAGACACGCCTTCCCCATAACTTATCGGCACCAAATTTTGGATACCTTCATTATTCATCAAAAACAACATTTTTTGAAAAAGTGGAAAACGCGATCATCCTAATATACATATTATGCGTACGATGAAAATCCTCCTTTTTCCCGGAAACTCGTCAGACGAAAAAATATTTCGCCTAATCAAAGTTTTCATACAAATTTTACCCTTTTCCGGAAAATTTGTGGGGTCCTTTGTATGTCGGTTTTTGAGGATTGTCGCACTCTATTATTAAAAAATCCGATTTATAGGATAGAAAATCTGATGTACGGAAAAAAATCAAGAAATCAAATTCAACCTTTTGTAAATCAAATTCAACGTTTTGCAAACCAAATTCAACTTCTAGTACAGGTTTTTCACTTCAAATTCAACCTTTTGCAGATCAAGTTCATCTTTTTGCAAACCAAATTCAACTTTCTGCAAATCAAATTCCATAAAAGTGTAAATTTGATTTCCAAAAAGTTGAATTTGATTTGCAACAAGTTGAATTTGATCTGCAAAAGGTTGAATTTGAAGTGAAAAACCTGTACGAAGCAAATGCGTTTCACGGCGAGCTGGACAACACATAAAAATTTCACGAAAATTGTCGTGCTTGTTTTTTGAGATAGGTGAATTTCGCAGGAAGTTTTTTTTTCTTCATGTTTTATAACACGTTGGGTCAGTTGGTCAAATTGGCTGAAATTAAAACGGTAGCTACTGAGATAGTGGATGATACCACGATTGGCTTGGTTTTCATTTTGGACTCCGGGTTCTTGAGAAATTGACCGTGGGGTGGACATTTTTTTTTTTTTAAACGGACATTTACATTTTAGCTTTTTTGTATTTTTTTTAGACGTTCTTTGTAAGCGTATAACTTTTGATCCAAAAGCCTTAAAAACAGAATACTTCTGGTCTGGACATAAGACTCTCAGGAGTACTCCCACCTCATTTTGTGTCGAAAACAGAAAGTTTGTGCGTGTCGCTTTTTTCCCAGACGTCTCCTCCTAAAATGCCCAAACTGTTACCATCGCCCAGGAGTAGTTCAAAGATGCTCCCGTTTTTTTTGTTTATTTTTCTGAGCTATGGTTCCCTATGGTGCAATCTGAAACCACGAAATAGGTGGTTTTATAGAATACTGCCCTTTTTTCCAGACGCATCCACCTAGAACACCCAAACTCTTACCATCGCTCATGAATAGTTCAAGGATGTTGCTGCTTTTATTTTTTTTCCTGAGCTATGGTTCCCAAGATGAGCAGCCTGAAGTTCACGAAATTCGTGGTTTTATAGAATACTGCGCTATTTTTCTTTTTTCTTCTGAGAGGGAACTATAGCTCAGAAACAAAAAAAAAAAAACGGGAGCATCCTTGAACTATTCATGAGTTATACGCTTACAAAGAACGTCTAAAAAAAATACAAAAATTATGTCTGTTTTATCGCGAAATTCACCGATATGTATTTTGTATTTATCAAAAATAGACAAAAAACAAGAATGAAAATCACGATTTCAAAGCTTCTATTTTTTTTAAAAATTAATAGTGTTCTATGGCAAGAGTGTGGCGGTACCCGTTTTTTTTTCGGCGATGGCTCAATAGAATAAAAGTATCATTCAGGAATTTGATGATACATCCTTTTGCTGGTGGGTCTTGGGAGGACTTTTCCTTATTCAAAAGATATCTGAGTTGGAACACTGACTTGCGGTATTCGATTTTTCTCTTAAAATAATTACATAATATAACATGTTTTTATTTCGGATATCAAGCTTAATCTACTTGCTGGTGTGTTACGGGATTACAATTTTCATTTTTTCCAGTACAATGAGTTAGTACATGTACAACAGAACAGACGGAAAAGTTAAAACGATTTAACTTTCCTGTCACTAGCGTTGTATTAGTCGTGAATACGCCGTTGTATTAACTCGTGTCGGTGTGAAGTCATGTGATCTGTTTCAATCAACCACAATTATTTATTGCTCCTGGAGTTGGAGGTAAACAACGCATATTGTGCATGAGAGTAAGAGAATATGTAAATGATAACCTATTTCAATTACGCTTATGCACAATATGCGTTGTAGCAATAAATCTGTCAAACGCGTGATTTATTATCTATGCCTTATTTGATACAACGCTATAGTTTACAATATACAACGTACTACGAATCTACTAAATTATTTATTTACAATTAATTGTCATAGAAAAATATTATTAGTGGTGATTTGTGAACGAGTTTTAATGAGAATCAATAAAAATAATGATTATTTTTCTAAACGTATCCATATCATGTAAATTTAGTAAAAAAAAAAAAAAACTATCGTTGGTATTTGAATTAAAAGCGGGTTTAGTAAAACAGATTTCTGTAAATCATTAAATATCAATGAAAATATAAATATTCGAACAAATACTAAGCATCTGACACCACTATCGGCGCCATATTTTTTATGTGTGATAATTTCATTCGGGCATTAAAAGTGACGCATGCGTTTCGAACAAAAACTTATATATATTCATTTGCCAAAAAAAAAAAGAAACGAAAAAGAATAGAACTCATCTCATAGAAAAACCGGGGCGTTTAGTCATTGTCGTCGTCACGAAATACTAAAATTTGCAAAGAAAAATTGTGTTTTAAATAGTTATTGTGCTAGAAAAAAAGCCATACAAAAATGGAAAAGAAAGACCAATTGTTACAGATTGAACCACAACATGAGCTAAAATTTCGTGGTAAGTTTTTAACAAAACCGAATACAAAAAAAAAATGCCATTTCATCGATGTTACCTACATTGCGTGTGATTCGCTGTGATCGTGTGTTTAAAACAGCGACAGAATGGACGATGCGATTGCCTTCATTTTTTTTTTTTCGTTTTAATTTTCTTGTTTCCTTTATTATGGATATTTATACAAATATTTTATTGGATTAAAATTGCAATAGCCGGTGAAACGTTTCCACATATTGGTAATATGTTACTTACAAAATCGCCTTTTCGTTTCACTCATCGGAAAAATGCTAAAATGTTTTTAATTCTGTCATGCAAGTACATATTGTAATATTGTTTGGGTGCTCCCATTGCGTTATGTGTTGCGTTACATTACGTTACACGTCAATTCAAATGTTTCAAATGTTGTTTTTTCTTTTCTTTTTTTTTTTATGAACACACCGACGTATTGTCTAATGTCTATAATTAAATTCACTTTTTTTATTTTGCTATACTGATGAAGCACAAAAACATTTTCATTGTATTTTCCCAAATTTCAAACAATGTTTAGTTTTTTTTTCTTCATTTACTTTCAATTTCAAATCGAAATCAAATTGAAATTAGGAATTATAAAAAATTTAATCTAAATCTAAATATAAGTATTTTCAATATAAATCCTAGGATTAAAATAATTCGTAGGTGTTGTTGACATAAGTTTTTTTTTTTTTTTTTTTTTTTATTAAAATGGCATGGTATAAAATGAGGGGTGACGTAACATTTTATCACAAAGCCAGAAAATATATCTTGTAAAGCTTCAATGTAATTACTAGATTTACAATTTTTTGTTGTTGTTGTTTCTTTCATTTTATATTTGTATGTTTGGTTTTATAACATTTATTGTTATATTTCCACAATTTAAGATAACATACTTTTTATATTGTACACAGTCTTTTTGGTTGTCACAAGTTTCCTATTATCCATTTCGATTCTTAACTGAAACCTATAATATTGGTGTTATTTACACCTGCTTATGGAATACAAATGACAATAATTGCAAGTTCGGTCAAAATAATTCAAGGTGATATAAAGAAATGGTGATTGCATGTTTTCGGAATTTTTACCTGAAGCGAACATTCTAATATGACGACGTATGTAGAACATTTTTTTGTCGTAGGTAAATAAATCAATCAAATTGGATTCATTTGTTTTGAGTACATTTTGTATTATCGGCTTATCAATTTATGTGCTTTTTTTTATATGACAATATTAGCGGCATCAATCGAATTTGTACCATAAATATTCGTATGCGTGTGTGGATCATTTAATTACCTCTACCAATCAACCATTTAATTATTAGTTAATAATAATTATCAACTAAAATAATAATGTTCATTGAGTTCATGTTTATTTGCTAATACATATATTCATTTGTACAAATTTTTTCTTTTTGAAATATGAAAACTCAATTGCACCCCATAAATTCTATTCTTAATTAAAATCACTGCAGTAAAACATTAGTTGTATTTGAAAATTATTTTCGCATATATACTTATATGCGGTTCATATTAAATGGCAATCCATTTATTTTTAGTATCATACAATACTAAAAAGCCAAACGTACACCAATTTTTCGTAGTATTGTATTAATAACAATAATATAGAAAACCTTAACACACACCACACATAAATAAATATTGGTGATTGTTGTGACCGTTGTCTCGACCACCAGTTAACTTACAATGATTTCTACACTAGATATTTTTCATGAATGAATGAATTGAATGGATAGAAAACATTTTTTCAGAAATTCTTTTTTTTTATGCTTTATGTGGTCTACTTTAAATATTATTGTAGGTATAGATTAAGCGGACAAACAACAATTGTGTGTTGAATCATATTTTCCTATTTAGTTTTAGTTTAGTTTAGTTTACATTAATTTAGTTTAGTAGAAGGACAAACCACCAACAATCGATAAAATACACAAAAAAATGAAAAAGAAATAAGACATTCTTTTGGCATGAATATGACAGGTGCTTAAAATTGATAACAATTGATAAAAATATAAATATATATATATTTATAATAATATTGTGTAATTAATTATTGACACCATAAATGAAAGGGTTCAATGAATACTCCTTTTTACATTCCAATACCTAATAGTATTCCAATTTAAACCATTAATGATTGAGTGAAACTTTGATATTGAGTTTTTCTAGAAATTTCTGTTCGATTATAGGGTATATGTGTGATTGTGTGATTGTGTGCGGCGTTAATTATTCAAATTCAAATGAATATAATACTTTATGCTAAATCGTCTCTTCATATTTACATAAAACGGAATTGTTTGAATTATTTTCGTCAATAATTGATTTTCTGACGAATATCCTTTTAATAATAAAGAATTAAGTTAATGCATATTTATGTTTTCTTCAAAACGACATTCAATTCATTTGATCTTCCACGAATATGCATAAAACTTATGTTCTGTCATTCCACTAAAACTAGATTCTAGTGTTAGTATGCGATATATAATTGGTCTAACCGTTTTGTAAAGTTATGACCAGTCAATTTCTCCTTTCGTGGAGTTTTTTTTTCTTCTTTTTTTTTCAATACCATAGACTTTCTTTCTTAGTCAATTTTTGTCTGATCCACTTAATTTTCTTTTCTTTTTTTCTTTTTGATTTTCAGGTCCATTTAATCAAGCTATTACATCACATATGCTGTTGACAAATCCAACGTATCAACCAATATTATTTAAAATAAAAACAACTGCGCCTAAGCGATACTGTGTACGTCCTAATTCTGGTCTATTAGATGCAAAAAATAGTTTAGAAGTTGCCAGTAAGTTAACTTTTGTTAAATATCAAAACCTGTCCCGAAAATATACACCATTTGCAGTTTTATAAATGTATATAATTTTTATTTCATATTAGTTTGCCTACAACCATTTGATTTTGATCCGAATGAAAAGAACAGACACAAATTTATGGTTCAAAGTTTAGTTGCACCAGAAGGAGAAGTCAATGTGGATCAATTGGTAATTACAAAAAAAATAAAATAAAAAATAAGATGTAAAAATGTTATTTTCAACTAAAATCAAATTTATTTTTTAGTGGAAAGAAGTTAAACCAGAACAATTAATGGACTCCAAATTAAGATGTGTTTTTGAATTACCCGAAGATAAAAAGGTGCTATCAAAACCAACAGCCCAACTTAGTTGTAAGTGAAAATTTATCGAATCTTATTGCTTTTTACACAAATTATAAATAACAAAACAAAAAAAAAAAATATTTGAAATTGTAGCTCAACTTAAACAAGAATCAAATATAACAAGTGGCAGTGAAGGTTTACAGGATGCTGGTTCTGGTGATGACAAGGTAAAATAAATTATTTAATAGATTTTTCACAATTGAATCAATTTTAAAACAATATTTCTATTGAAAACTCAAATTATTTATGTAATTTTTAAATCAGTCCATAAATTTATCACCACAGAAAACACGTAATACAGCCGATCTTGCACGTGTTTCGGCCGAAGTGCGACAATTACGTGAAGATGAAAGCCAATTACGACAAGAGAATTTGCAATTAAAAGTAATTATTTTGTGTTTTTTTTTTATTATTAGATCTAAAAATATTTTGTCAAGGCTATGCCCGCTATTTTTGTTGCTAGTTCCATATTTGATTAATATCTTGAGAACAGTGCGAGGTACAGCATTGGTTGCACATGATTTGATAAGCCAATAGGTCTGGTAACTCTACGCTAGGCGGTTTCAAAAGGCTAACCGCTCAAAAGCTTATAATTAAAAATCCCATTAGCGACTACAAATGAAAGTTTTCGCTACTTTTCACAATTTTTTTTTGCCGCTAACAGGGTTTTTAATTAATATGTTTTTGAGTTAGTCTTTTGGAACCATTAGCGTAGAGTTACCAGACCTACTGCGTTCCCAAATCATATGCCGCCAATGATGTACCTCGTGCTGGCATTTAGATATCGACCAAAAATGAAATTAAACGAAAATTAGTGGGCACAGCCTTGGTAAAAACAAAAAAAAAATCATATATTCTGTTCTAATTTTCTTGTTTCCATTTAGGAGCAAATACTTCGATTAAAAATGGCTGAATCTACTTCAAAAGAATCGACTCCATTTCAAAATCCATACTCACCACCACAATTGGCCCAACAACAATTACCTATTAAATATATTGCTGCTGCAATAGCAATGGCTATATTTGGTTTGATTTTGGGTAAATTTGTGCTCTGAATTTAAAGTAATGACGATTTATTAAAAACAAAACTAAATAAAACAAATTTAAAAAAAAAAAAAAAGAAAATACATGAAAAGTGAAAAAGATAAAAAAAAAAAAAAATGAAAAACCAACAATTAGAGCTGAAAAAAAAAATTTACTGCCGTCGCGTCGTCATCGTCGTGGCCGTCGTCGTCATCATTACCAATTGCTGCTGCTAATATGCTGCTGCTCTGCTTATTATTATAATTTACTAATACTTAAAAGAAATAAAAAAAAAATTAATGAAAATGACATTAACGATTTAACAATACAAAGAATTACAAACAAAACAAAACAAAACAAACAAACAAACAAACAAAAAATACGAGAAAAAAAATGTTTCAATATTTTAAAAGATAATAAGAAAGAAAGAAAAATAATTCATAAAATTTATTAAAACAAAATACAAATGAATAATTATTAAACAAAAACTAAAAAGAAAAAAAAAAGCATGACTCAAGTGCATGTTTGTGTATGTTTCCAGTGGATGGATGGGGTTTGGAATGAATGTTCGATGTTTCTTATAAAAAAGCAAAAAAAAAAAAAAATATTACATAAAACATTTACAGCCATCTATTTGTTATTAATATTAATTAAAAAAAAAAAAATCACAAACAAAAAAAAAAAAAAATTCTTAATATTAAAGGCGCGGCGGGATGCATTATGTTATTTGAAATAATATAAAAAAAAAAACTGTTAATATAATAATAATTTTTGTTTTTAATTTTTATCCATTTTTTTTTTGTTTATTTGTTTTTTTTTTTTGGTTTTGTTTCGTTGTGTATATTTTTAATTTTTTATTTCAAATATGGAAAACAGGTTTTCATTTTCATTGTATTTGCTTTCGAATTTTTTTTGTTTGTTTAAAAATTAAAAATACACTTTCTTCGCATGCATATTGTTGTTGTTTTTTTATTTTTTTTTAAAAATTAAAGAAGAAAAGAGTAAAAAAAAACAATGCTTTTGTTTAATTACAAAAAAGAAAAGAAGAAGAAGAAACAAACATTTACCTAAAATTTAAATATAATATAAATATATCATTTTTTAAACACAAAAAACCAATTACGATTTTTTTTCGTTTCTTTTTTGCACGTCTTTTATTTTTATTTCTGTGTAACCCCTAGGTTTCGATGTAGTAAGAAATAGTTGGCGGGTAAGACCTGAAAAAGTACGGACGAAAGAATTTTATTTATTTTTTTTTGCTTGGGTTAGAAATATTTGTATTCGTGTTACGCACAGCATACGAAATTCAATAATTACAAGCTAACGGAAAATTCTTTTGTCTGTACTTTTTCTTTCTTACCCAACTTTTTCTTACTACATCGAGAAACCGACGGTTAAGGGTTTTTTTTTCTTGTTATTTTACTTCAAAATGGTTTTTACAAATAGACGCTTTTTTCTTAATTCTTAATTTATTGAAATCACCATTCACTTAAAAAAAAAATATATATATTTCCATTTTGTGCTGGGCTCATTTTAAAAAGAAAAATCATTAGTACTTAAAAAAAAAACACAAAAAAAAATTATTTATGTAAATCTTTGTTCTTATATTTGCTAGAAATCAATAATTAATAAATGATTTGATGAAATTTTTGAAAATAAAATTATTAGCAAAAGGTTTTCCCGCGTTTTTTTGTTTTTGTTTTGAGTGTAAAATTGGTTTTTTTCGTTTGCACCCAATTTCTTAAACCAATCTTTTTGTTCAATATTGCAAACACCATCAATTTTATTAAATATTTAATTGTACATGTTTTTGTTTTTTTTTTTTTATAATGACGTAACTAAAAACTTGTATACAATTTAAGATATTCCAATTTATATTTGAGTTTTATCGAACCATATTTTAGAAAAAAAAAAAAAAAAAAACAAAACATAAACCACCCTAAATGTGAATGAGTGAAGAGCTGAGTAACAAACTTATAAAAATAATAAACTGATTGATAAAAAAAAACACCTTTATGTTACTCAAAATTAATTTATTCAAAACATATTTCGGTAAATTATTGGCTATCACCAGTGGAAAACAACCAAAAATACCTCTTGTGAAAAAAAAACGTTGTCATCCCTAGTGTAAAATTTAGGTATACGAAAAGTATAACTTGAATGGAAGTTTTTGGAACAAGTGTATAACTGTATACTTTCCAAAGTATACATTTTCGAAAAATATACATTATATGGTATACTTAATATACCTTGCGAGGTATATATAATGTATACCTTGCAAGATATATTAAGTATACCATATAATGTATATTTTTCGAAAAAAAGTGTACTCTGGAAAGTATAGATATACAATTTGTTCCAAAAACTACCTTCCATGGTATATATTTTAAGGTATACTTTACCACTAGGGATACCTTGGAATGGTATGAAATTCTTACCATAAAAGAGTATGAGAAGGTATATTTTGGAACATTCATACCATTAGTTATACCTGGATGTGGTTATGAAATTTTTAATACTATAATTAGGTATAACTGATGGTATGAATGTTCCAAGATATACCTTTTCATACCATTCCAGGGAATGACGACTTCTTTTTCATAAGGGATCTACTTGATATCCCGTAGAAATACCCTAGATATCCTTTTTAGTTGTTCAAACTGATGGCAATATTTTGCCGAAACATGTTTGGGAATAAATAAATTAATTTTGAGTAACATAAAGGTGTTTTTTTTATCAATCAATTTATTATTTTATAAACCACCCTAAAATGAAGAAAATTCTCTTACGATGTGCTGTGGATGGGTATGGGCATTCCGTACCATACAACGAAAAATTAAATGAAATATTACACAATATTGAGGTATAATTACGAATTATGGTATAAGCCAGTCAGTTAAAATATGATTTTAAAATGGCACTTGTACAACGCTGTCATTACCATCCAGAGGGTATGAATATATTATTTTTTTTATTTTCATAATTTTAATATTATATCGTCGCAAAAACAAAAGAAAAATGATGAAATTGAAAATTCGAATATAATATTCAATCAAAATAATTAACAATAACTATAAGTAATAGAAAAAAATATGTTTTCAATGTTTTTCGGATAACCAATTGCCTACTTTTGCGTAAAAGTGTTTTTATTTTGTTTTTATAGCCGCCCAAAGTTTAATTATGGTAAATGCCCTGCATAATCCTATAAAATTATTTTGTATACCTTAACATAATATGGTAAATTGTCATTGCTGACCTTTTTCCAATTATACCAATAAATAAAATATGTAAATTTTATGGCAGATATCAGGAAAAAGTCTGTAATCACAATTTTACGAAGTCAAAATTAATTATTTTTCTACAAAGAATTTATTTTATGACGCTTAATTTTTTTTTTTTTTGAGTAATTTTTAAGTTAAAAGTAAAATTAAAAATGCAAAAGGAAAAGAGAAAATCAATTGATAAATGTTGCAATATTGCTATGTTTTAAAATTACAGTCAGTTAATTTATATGGAAAAGACGTAAACTTTTACCGAAAAAAAACACACATATTTTAGGCGTTTTCGTTTATGGCATAATTAGTAAAGTTCGGTAAATTGTGACTTCTAAATGGAGGATCGCACAGAAAAGGAAGAAAAGTTTGTATCTTCAAAAATTAGTGGAGGATGGTTATAGATGATTTTTCTGTGCAACCTTCCGCATAGAAGTTATAGGTATTTTAAGCTTTATTGCACTTTACAAATATGCCATAAACGAAAACGTCTATGCTTACCACACATTTTTCGGAATGCATTTCTTATTCGCGGATAATTGCTTTTGTTATTTGTGTTTTCGTGATTATTTGAGTATTTGAATTTAATCTGTGACAAAAATTCTTACCCAGAATCACTAGAAAAAAAAAACGGTTTCGTTCAATATAAATCTCCATACGTTTTCTTCGTTATTTCAATTTAATCTAATTACGATATTAAAAATAAACAATAAACTTTATAAAAATATAAAAACCATTATTAATTATCATACGAAATTTGAATGTATTTATAGTTAATAAACCAAATTAAAAAAAAAAAAAAAAAAAAAACTACATAATAATAATAAATAAAACCAAAGGAAACTTTGCACTAAACTAAAAATTAATCACAACTTTACACATTTAAAGATATATCAAAACATATAAAATAAAAAATTTGTGTAAACACTGTTTCGTCAAATAATAAGTAATTATGAGTAAAAAAAAAAAACCTCCCAACATTTTATTTAAGACTAACCACATACTTAATTATTTCTCATTTCTATTTTTTTTTTTTTTTTTTATTGGTTTTTGTTTTGTATAAATGCGCGCATTCTTTTCTACTACTCTTAATAAATTTTGTTTCAATTTTTTTTTTTTTTTTTATTTCGATATTTTACATTAAATGCATATTTTATTATTATTATTATTATTATTAATTAAAATTTAAAATTTAAATATAATTAAAACAGAAATGTGTAGAGATAATATGTTACTTTTAGACTATAATAAAAAAAACAAATATATTATATTATAAAATAATATGAGTTGAATTATTAAACTGCATTTAAACTGCGCTGCGCACTGCGCATCCTTCATTTTTTTTAGGTGTTCGGTTCTTATCAAATTAAATTAGGGGTTCGGTTCTTGTACAAAAATTTAGCGATTCGGTTCTGTAGGTTCAGTTCTGAAGAGATTGCGGTCAGTAAAAAGGTAAAAAAGTAAAATAAAGTACAATTTGTTCGTCAAATCTCTAAAAAGAGGAGTAAGATAAAGTAAGATTTTACAGAAATGCATAATACCGACAAAAATTGAAAAGAGGTTCGGTTCTGAAAAATTAAAAGGAGGGCAGAGATGGGCGTACTTAAGTATAATACTTAAGTACATTTTTTGGTACTGGTACTTAAAAAAAAGTACTTTCAAGTTCCAAGTGTAAAAGTACTTGGTACTGCTATTTACAGTATTTTTTTTGTGGTACTGGTACTTCCGATTCAAGTACATTAGTACAAGTACATTCAAATTTTAAGTGAAACTGCTATACAATTTATTGTGAGTACTATTTATTATTTTATTCTAACTAAAGGGGTTATCCCATATAGAAACGTACCGTCAGAATTATGTTCCGAATCATGTTCAGAAACTATTTGTATTTCACTCATTACTATGAAGAAATATGAAATGCAAATAGTTTCTGAACATGATTCGGAACATAATTCTGACGGTACGTTTCTATATGGGATACCCGCTTAATAGCTTATTACATAAGCTAATGGAAAATAGAAAATATTAAATTTGTACTCATTTGGTCTGTCATTAAATACAATTTATATCCCTGGCTCCACGAGGAAATGGCTCTTATTTCAAAATCCAAAAACAGAAGACTTTTATTTCAAAATCCAAAAACAGAAAACTCTTATTTCAAAATCCAAAAACAAAGATCTCTTATTAAAAAATCCAAAAAAAAATCGCTCTTATTCAAATTTATATGCAAAGTTCAGTGCATTTTGTGATAAGAGCGATTTTTTTTTGGATGTTTTAATAAGAGCTCTGTGTTTTTGGATTTCGAAATAAGAGTTTTCTGTTTTTGGATTTTGAAATAGGAGTCTTCTGTTTTTGGATTTTGAAATAAGAGTCATTTTCTTTGTGGAGCCGTCGATATATTATTTTACAGGTAATAAAATACTTTCAAGAACCTGAAACATTAAATATTTCAATATTACTTGAATCCACGTACAAAACTTTAAAATATGTTTTTATTAGGTATAATACAGTTTTACCGTCGTCCGCCGCAATGGAGCGTTTATTTTCCTTAGCTGAGCTAATTTTAGTGCGGAAAAGATTTAAAATGACGGACCAAAACTTTGAAAATACTTTATTATTAAATTCTAGTAAAAAGAAAATTATTATATTCAATTAAAATGAAAAATGAAAATCTATTCTAATACATTACATATCTAAGAAAAAAAAAATCTAAGGGGACATAATTATATTATGTCACTGTAAAATCGGCAATTTCTGAAAGCCCCCCCCCCGTATGTCACTCTAGCGTCATTTTCTGTGAAACCCTCCCACCCCCCATTTCATGTCACTAATAAATGAACAGTGCCGAATTATTAGCTTGGTACTTGGTGAAATACCAAAGGGCCCCTCATTCACAAGAAAAATAAATGGAATATTCTTTGCCAAAACGCAAACCAAATTATATTTCGAGAGTAATAAATTGAAAGTTTTTGAAAGAATCCAGTT
>JAABKK020024007.1:0-43850 GCA_011634745.2 Catotricha subobsoleta | reverse complement strand
ACACCCGTAACAACTGTAAGAACCACCCGACGAACTACTCCCGCTTCAACTTATTTACCACCCGTAACAACTGTAAGGACTACACAGCCACCAACTAGGCCAAGAACTCCTACACCCGTAACAACTGTAAGAACTACACAGCCACCTACTAGGCCAAGAACCCCAACACCCGTAACAACTGTAAGAACTACACAGCCACCTACTAGGCCAAGAACTCCAACTCCCGTGACAACTGTGAGAACCACTCAGCATCCAACTACACCCCGAACAACTACAGTAGTAACTCCAAATTATGTTACACCAACTAGCGACGGTTATCACTATCCAAAACCTAACATTCCATTTAATTTTTAAATTCAAATAAAAGTGTGAACAATGTTGCATAATTGAAAAGCCATATCTAATTTAAAATTATATTGTGACTTTAAAATCACTCTGTGAGTGCCTGTAACAATCTGTAATATAAAACATCTTGGACTTATAGCTCTTGCACAAAGAGAAATTAATTTTAAAAATAATCATTAAAATAATGAAATGGCGTGTCTATTTTTGCTATATAAATATTAATACACAAGTAAATAAAAATAATTAAATTAAATAAAATATTTCGTCTATATACTTTTGTCAAATAAACTTCAATTCCCATAATAGTTAGACCAAAAGACCAAAAAAGGATGCTCGCTACGCTTTAAATAATATTGTTTGAGTCGTATATCGTTGGAAAGGTGATATTTGCATTTTTAGTATAATGAAAATGGTCGCAGAGTTACCGACGAGGATATTTTGATAGTTACTGGGATATTTTAGACGGTAGAATTATACCGTCTAAATTTTTTCGGGGTTAGTAACTAACTACCATATAAATAGTAACTATATTGGCGAACTGCATGATCACTAGGTGGCAGTAGTTTCTATATGAAAAAAGATGATGAGAACTGTCAAGCTACCAAAGAAGATGATGAGTGCCGTTAGAATCCTTTGTTATTTTGTAATTCAAAAGTTAACCACTAGCGGTGACTCTTTAATTGGAGTTCGCCAATAAGGAATGATAGGTTAGGATTCCATACAAATAGCGGCGACTAACATAACTAAAAAGAACTTGCCTAAAATAAATGCAAAATTTCTAAATCTTCATTACAATTACCATCATTTTAATCTACGATGGTAAGGATGTTTCGTTAGGTTAACTGTCATTAACAGCGCCACATCTTTTTTCAAAAACTCAACCTAACATTCCTTATATAGTTACTATTTATATGCTTAACTACACTAAACTAACTACCGGGTATAAAATGTCAAATGTTCAAAAATGTTTTTCTTTTATTATTTGATGGCAATCATTTTCACCACATCGTTTAATTTTTATATGGCACTCGGATTCAATAAATGAATTTAAATAAAAAAAATCTGATTTAAATCAGAAAAAAATCGTTTCTTTTTTTAAATCAATGATTATTTTTGAACCCTGGTTCTGAATAACTTTAAGTCGGAAGGAGCAATGTCTGGTGAATACGGCGGGTGGGGTACGGTTTCCCATTTGAGCGTTTCCAAGTAGGTTTTGACCGGTTTTGCAACATACATATGTCATGCTGTAAAAAAACTTTGTTGTGTTTCTCCTTGTATTGCGGCCGTTCGTTTAGGATTATCATAACGAATCCACTTTTCATTACCAGTCACTATACGATGCAAAAAAACTTTTTCTTTTCTGCCGTTGGAGCAGCTGTTCACACGTGAAAAAACGCCGTTCGACGTCTCTCGGCTTCAATTCGTACGGCACCCAATTTCCTTGCTTTTGAATCATTCCTAATGCTTTAAAACGTTTAGAAACTGTCGTGTGATCAACTCCTAATGGTTCCGCAAGTTCAGCTTGTGTCTGACATAAGTCTTCATTGAAAAATGCCTCCAATTCTTCGTCTCCTAACTTTCTCGGCTCACCTGGACGTTATTTATCTTCAACATCAAAATCATTATTTTTGAAGCGTCTAAACCAATCCCTGCATGTTGTTTCTGATAGAGCATAGTCGCCGTAAGTCTCCACAAGAACTCTATGATGAAAATTGAAATAGGTTCACTGAAGAACTGTATTGGAAGAATTACATATTAGCTAAGGAAAATTTTTTTGCCGCGGTGTCCTGCAAATTGGAGCTTTGTTCCGACTCTTTTCAGTTCGGTCGCACATTTTATTAAAGTGAGACTTTTTCTTTAATGACATTCTCCCGATTTTCGAAAAATAGTACATGGTCTAGCATACAATAATATTTCAGGTAATTTTTTCACAATTGTATTTATAATTTCGTAGCGTTTACTGCTCGAATGAATACTTATTTTTCCTCTTTTTATTCATTTCTTTATTTTTTTGTAAAATTTATTTTCAACTGCTATTAAGATTAACTAACGTGTAGTGTATGGATCTAAACAAACGTTCATTTTAATAATTTGAGGTCACCTAATATTAGTTCGATAAACTGAAAAATACCAATAAAAGAAATAATTATTTAATTAAATGATTTTGTCAAAAAAATATACTAAAATGTTCCTTGGGGACAAAATTAACAAGAATTCCTTCAAATAAAGTACTGAAAGAAACATTTTCGTTACTAATTTTTGCAGAATTCCCATTCCTTCAAATAAAAAGTTGTCCTTCCTTCATTGAAAAATATTATAATTTTAATCAGGAATTTAACTTTTTTGACATATTGAGGTGGGGCTCAGAATTGAGTGGTTGGATATTGGTGGTCAAAATACCAAAAGACGCATTTTTTTTTTGTATGAAATCGTGTACAAATCCATTGGCAGCTTCTTTTCTAAAGAATATCTTTTTTTTTGTTGTTCCATGCATACAAAACCTATTTTTGTGTAGTTATATCTGAATAAAAACTTCAAAATTAAAAAACAAAATTCCAAAATTTTATTATATTTCTCAAGAAATTAATTTAAAACAAAATAAAATATGAAACAAAAACAACCATAACTCAATTTGCACTTTCACGAATCAAAATTTTGTTGAAAACATATTAATATACAATAATAATTTAATTATTTTTAATTTTGTACAACTAATTTATTTATAATTTTTATTTATGACAATTAAATGAAATAAATAACTTAATTTTATGATACGCAAATATTTGTTCATTTTGTTTTTCGTACGTTCATATCATTATTAATGGTATTTTATTATTGCACATTTTGTGATACTTTGTAGCCTATCTTAATTGAGCACAGTTAGATTATAAAATGCAGTAAATGATTCAGTATTAAACTTAAACTAAAAACTGTATTACTAATCTTCGTTAAATAGTAGATATCTTCACATAAAAATCAAAATATATTTTTTATTAATACATAAGCAATACAAAAATCAAAATATATATTTGTATTTGCATATATTTTTTTGTATATATTTCCTAGTTGAGTAAAGAAACTGAGTAAAAAAAATAAATCTTCTGTGTGACATCTATTAGCGAATTTTCTTCTTTTAGGCCGCTAATCATTTATAAAACATAAACTACGCGCAAATGAAGTATGTTCTGGGATATCTTTGCGACATAAACATAAGTGACATTACACTTACTTGCAACTATGGTTCTGTCGTAGTATTTCAGGTAACTATTTCAGGGACATTAAAGAGAGATAAATAAAACCCACACTAGACACATAGACGTCTCTCTGCTATGTCTCAAAGACATAAATGTCAGTTCGAGATAATCTCTTGAATATTCTTATTTCTGATAAATAAAAAAAAGAAGCAATCTAGGACATAGATATAATATTTTAATTTCATATATCTACAAGATATTGTAATAATTTTTCGACTTGAAATTAATGTCTTTAAGGCACGATCAGGATATTGTTATGGCATCATGTCTAGTATCTTTTTATATCTTCTTCAAATTCTCTTCAAAAACTATTCGCTGTCTCGGAAATATTTATAAGTAATAATAGACTAATGCTTGATAATATTTGCTCGATATACTTGAATTTATATTTTATTTGCAGCACTAAGCTTGTTCGCTGAAAGAGGCTATACTTTATTGAATCACTAACATATAATATAATAATATATTATTATTTTTTGTTCTTTCATTGTTTATACTGCATTTTTTTTAAATAAAGAAACTACAGATCGACTAATTTCCATATGAAATGAGAAATTTTAAGTTCACAATAATTCAAAATAATAATTATGACAAAAATATAATTCCTTCACAGTGTCTCTCATTAAGTAAATAATTTTGTGCAGACATCAAAAATAATCAATCAAATCAATAAATTAAAATCAATTACAATAAAAATGATTACTATTTGCAATTTATTAATATAAGATTTTATATTTAAAAATTCACAAGAACAAATTCTCGTTGGATGTATTAAAAGCTGCGTGTGTTATTAAATTGATCTCGACTTTTTATTATATGGCTTCACAAAATAAAGGCGAAAAACTATTTGATTAATAATAATTATTTAGAGATTTAAAATTAAACTGCATTAACTGCAATTCAGTTCTTTTTTTTTTTTATTAACCAATTCTTACATATATAAAATGAATACATTATGGGTTTATGTAATTGCAATTATAATTAAATTATGTTGTCATTTTGAACATTACTAATTTATTTATTATTAATATATATTTTTCACATAATATTATCATTGCAAAATAAGTACAGCAAAAATAAAATAAAACATAGGACACACACATTTGCGAGCGATTTTTAAGTTATAAATAAATTGGTAAATGGTAAATTTTAAAAATGTAAATTTGAAATTTCGTTGTTCTATTGACTAATAATTATATTTGCTTAGATTAATACATCATTCCTGGATGCACACCACCTCCACGCTGGAAATATACATTCGGATTACTGCTCATGGTTGGCTCAAGTGTTGTATATAAATTGGTTTCATCCTGCGGCCGGATAAACAATCCTATGTAAAAGAGAGAGAGAAAAAAAAAACAAAAATAAGAAATACAATCAAATTATTTAAAAAACTATATATGTAATATGATCAATTTATCAATGAACAATTATTATTATTTAGGTATATTATTATGTGACGAGCTAAAGAAATAAATATATATTTTTTTTGTATAAATCTCTAGATAAACAAAAGAAAAATTTATGTGAGTTTTAGATTATCATAATCGAATCGGACATAGAAATTTGGGAGAAAGGCGTTTTAAACCACATTTAAAAAAAAAAAACAATGCCACTTTGCTTTTAATATCATTTATGAGTAAGAGTATATTAGAGTTAATTTTACTGGTTAGATTTTTTTTTTTAACTAACAAACTTCTTCTCCTAAGGGTCTCGTATACAACGATAAACCAAATTATAGTCAATCGGTTTCAGTTGAATCTAATGGTGATATAGTCTGTAGGACACCTCCTTTTTGGGTTTTGGAGGCGTTCAAGTTAAATATTTTGTTACATTTTGCTTTTCTCAGGATTGAATGGAAAAATGGATATTGGTCAGAGACGCAAAATTAAATTCTTTGAATTTCTGTATAACTAATAATTCTACTACAGTATAACTTTTCTAAGTGGACCACTTAAGATCCCGCAAAGAGTTCACTGGACAACTGGTTTAAATTTAGCAAAGGGTGCGGAATGTTAAAAAAAACAGAAGAAAAAAATTTGTTGATCCACTTAGAAGATGTTGCACTAATTAAAACTAGTTAATTGTATCGCATTATCAGCCAACGTTCTATTAACCGATCCACTTAGACAAGTTATACTGTATATAGAAAAAAATAATTAAAAAAATATCAAAATTAAGAGAAAAAAAATCAAATGAATATTTAAGTGATCACAAATATTATTTTTGGTGTTTCGCGTTTAATAAAAGAAAAATGCAGTTAAAGTTTATTATTTTGATAGTAATAAAAAAAGATTAATTTTTATTTTGTTGATATTATAAATACAATTTTTGTTTTTAATTAATCAATTAATTGGTACGACAAATCGTAGTGGTATTATTACTTCTGAATAATTTTTCAACAGTTTATTTCGAAAATAATCAATATATTGTAATTATGGCATCAAACCGCCAGAATTAAAGTTTTGGTTCTCGGTCCTTTCGGACAGTGGTTTCATATCCGTTTTCTTTATTGCTTTTATTTTTAAGAATCAAAAAAAACTATTTATAACATTTTATTAAATTAAATTGCGAAAAGTAGTTTAAATTTTGACCATCGAATGGCATCGATATAATTTCATCAATTTTTAAATTTTATTAAAGTAATCCAATAGGAATTTTGTGACAACGGTTGGACAAGGATTACTTTCTTTTTTCAATTAGGAACGAAAAACAGTTTGTCAACTGTAAATTTTACAACGTAGAAACGTTAAAAACGCGAGACAAATAACACAAATATGGTGGTTTTAACCGAGAATAGTTGTTTGTGGATATACGAAGCCAACCGTTGAACAGGCATCAATATCATTTATGTCAAAAAAAATTTGGTTTTCGTGACGAAATAATTTACTTCCTTTTTTATTATTATTATTATGGCTCAAGTGTTATTTATTTTAAAGATAATTGACTAAATGAGATGATGCATTTATTTAATGTTGCATTTGTTCGATAAGATACTGAAATAAAATGACGAAGAATACTTTTACTTTTGCTTGCAAGGCTGATGATCTCATTTGTAGAACGAAATATGGGCCCAATGAGTTAGGTGATTAGAAATACTTTTAATTTTTTTTCTCCTAATTTACTGTCGGGTTATTCAAATGGATGAAAGTTTTTTCAATTACATCTTAAATTCGATCAGTTACCTCCTTCGTAGCAGTTGACGGTAAAATAAAATATATATGGATTAAATGAAGACATTTTTACAATTAAATTTTGAATTAATTAAATTACTATTACATTTAAATTATTATATTTTATGTTATAAACACATCCATTCTAATTTATATAGATTACTAAATTGCACAATTTTAACCATTAGAATATTTTCACACAGTTTCGACAGCATTCTTGACAATACAAATTTTTAAAGATCATACAAAAATATCAACATTCGCATACGAATAATACTCCAATTATTTCGAGAATAAGATCGAAACTAAATTCATTTTTTTTTTTACAATGCTGCGTCTAATAAATGGTCAATGTAAATTGTAAAGAGGTGGGCTAAACTTACTTTCATGATTTCGAGATATTTTAAATTATGATTACCTTAAACGAAACATTTCTCTTTTAGCAAAAAAAAGAAAGAAATATATATGTATTTATAATATATATATTTTAAAGATATGAAATTATGTACCATAGTTTTCAGCTTACAGCTATCGCTTGGATAAAAGCTACATAAGTATTGTCAAATTCTATTCATCGTGCGACATTCTCAAGTCACACAATGTTCTTTTTATATTACATTTAGCGATACCGTTAAAATCTGGCCATATATGCAAGTCTTTTGTAAATTCATATGTTCGTATATACAAATGGTCGAAAATATGGACGATAACTACATAACAATTATGTAATCCTGATATTGCTGATTAATCAACAGTTAGACACAGATCCCTGTCCCTTGTAAAATATATAGGTTTTGGTTTCGACATTCTGCTGGTTTTTTTGTTTATCATTTTTATAATTTTTGTATAAACAATGAATTATTGTCAATAGGGTCCGATCAACAATCGTCTCTTAAGGGATAATGGCCTTTACCGCATGCTGCATTACGGATAACTGTTTCTGGCATTAAAAAATTGTAGGTTAGGCCCTACTGGCATGAAACCATCGATAAGTGCATTGTAATATGACTATAAAATAAAGTAATGTAATTGATAGCTTATATTATTTTTTCGCGCCGAATACCTACTCTAAAAAAATATCGCTTATTGAAATATTGGAAATTTTGAAGAAAAAAAAAATGTATATAAAAATATATTGTTGGCGATATATTAATAGTATAAGTAAAATATATAAAATGTATAACTTTCACCTCCATGCAATTTGTCTGCTGCATTAAATCGTATAAATGCTGTGGTACTTAGATGATATTGTGCTGTATGTGATGATTGTGCCGAAGAGTAATAACAAAAAGGATGTGTCAATTGTGGTGGGAAATAATGATACATTTGCGTGTAGTTTGGTGGAGCAGCAACCATAGCGACACCGACCAGATCTATAAACAATCAGTTAAATTGATAAAATACATAAGATCTTATCAACACAATAAAAAGCAAGATCTTCGCATAGGGAATATAAAAAAGCACAGATTAATTGAGACTACAGAAAAAAAAAAAAAACAACAGAAATAGAGGAAAAGTATGTCGAGAAAACTGTTTTATATGTTTTTTTTTTTCAAATTAAATAAATTTAAATGAAATCTATGTAATTAAATAACAGTTTTAATAACATCTTGAATAATCCAAAATTTTGTGAAAATAAAAGAAAATTTGAGCAAGAAGAGTTTAGATAAAATTAATATTTTCTCTATTCATTTTTGTTCATGCAGCAAATAACAAATCTTTTTTTTTTAATTATTTATTAAAAGTTAAAAATGAAAACAAATATTTTAATTGCAGCCGGGACCTAAATTAGAACAGAAAATATTAATTAAAATAGCAAACTCAAACACGAAATAAAGAAATAGATTTAATTTCAAATTTTTTCACTACCTAACAACTAAAAATGCAAAGGATCGCGTTCGCGTCTTTTACGAGATTTGTTTCCGTTTCATTACAGTAATATTTATATTATTTTATTATATATTCAAATCGCGAATTTAATAGATGCGATCATATCGTTAAAAGAATATGCTATTGATTTTAATAAAAATTCTATATAATAAAAATATTGCTTACGTATATTTTTGTAAAATATTTTATTATCAATTTGCGTAAGAAAATAATTCGTTCTACATTAAGACATGCATTGTATTATTTTTACTTTTCTGTTAAATATGTTTTCCAAATTTATACAAGACAGCATAATGTTTGACGTATGCTGTTTACAAAATATAATGAAAACATATTGTAACTTGGCTACAATATTATAAATAAGCATCAAACACTATATGCTTGTTCTTGTATCAATTTTGTATAAACGTATTGTTTAATATACTACAGTACCATTGCGAAAACAGTCAGAGCCGAGGTTAGCTTCTCTAACTAAAATTTCAGAATTATGATTTTTTGTTTTTTGTTTAAGCTATACATTTTTCATACATTTTTGAGCTTATCGATTACATCGATTAAGTGAACTGGAATTGATTTAATAGATTAATCAAATTAATTCTAAATTACAATCTCACCTGCTGAATGTAATTTTCACTGTGGCACTAGTGCAACTTTTTGAAACTGTAATTTTTTTGAGTGCAAATGCAAAACTGATATATTTTCTGCACTGGCCATTTTTCGGTACAAATAAAATGAAATACATAATTGGAAACACGATTATTCAATGAATATTTATATTATCCAATGTTTTTGTTTGTTTTTTTTGGTTTTAATTTTTTCGTACTAAATCTATAAGTTCGATTATGTCTTACACCGGCCCTGCAGACACAACTACTTGAAAACGAAATCTTCAGGTGTGTATATATATAATAAATATTTTTATTATCTCTCTGCTCTGTATTGATCTATACCAAAACTAAAACTCATAACAGAACAATCTCCGCTTATTAAGTATTATTATTATTATTATTTCGTTATTTATTTATTATTAATATTATTATTATTGTTATTATTATTATTTTTAATATTTATTAAAAATATATACAGTTAAGCAAGCAGTTTGTATTTGAATTTGATACATAATATATTTTACAGTTTCTATGTATAAGAAAACGTCTATGTATATATGACAAGATAACTACATATAAACAGCTTTATTTTATTTTGTTTGTGATTTTGCGGCTTTATTTAGATATGAATATGTTTGTATATTTTTCATCTGTGTTCACCTACATACCTATAATAGGATATCGTTTAAAATTTTAAACGTCTTATTTAGTGCGGTAAATGTAAACAAAAAATAGTCTAACAATTAAGAAAAACTTTTAATCATACAAAATCATTTTAATAGCTTCCTTTTACCTTCCCAAAAAGTTTGCATAGCATATATTTAAAAAAATTTGAATGGAATAATTTTTAATTATCTTTTGATCCACAAAATGATTATCATATTCATTTATAATAATTTTAAAATGAGGTTTAAAATTTATCACTCATACTTATTGTAATCTTATTCTATATTCTTTTATTCGCTCTGAATTAGCTCTAATTGCATATTCTTTTCTTCCAGAGTAAATTATTAAGTATCTCTGGAAAATGAACAGTGCTATCAGAGCATTAAATTAGATTTGCTTTGAATTATCTAACAGAAAAAGTTAAAACCATCATCTTTTGTTGTGAAAATATTAGTTTAAAATAAAATTATCAGTTTTTCAGTTTTTACAAGAATTAGTTTTGCTCATAAACCAAGAAAATCAGAATGAATTACAAACCAAATAAAATTATATGCTATTGGATTATTCAGATTATGCAAATTTTATATCTATTAAATCTGTAAGTGACATTATAATTAATATTATTTTAGTAAGTAAAAATTTAAATTTCTGCTTAAGTTATTTAAATGAAAAATCGGTTGACATTACTTTAACCTTGATAATGGAACATTCCGAGACGATGCCAGGGCTGGGCAAGCTAAACAAAACAAATTGTAATTTGTAATTCAATATTTAAAATGAAATATTACATGAAAACGTAATTCATAATTCATAATCTGCAATTTCAATTATGTTACTTATAAATGAAAACATTATTAATAATTATGTCATTTATTGAAAATAAACAACGAAAACATTTAGGTGTTGATAATATTGTAATATAAATAATGAAAAGTATTATTATTATTATTAGGTACTGATGTTATACACATAAGCAATAAATATATAATGATAATGATTTGTTTATTTCAAAAAATCCAAATTCGATTAAAGTAGCATTTCCATACCAAAACGATCTAAAAATTTTAATTTTCTGCCCGACCACCTCGGATATAAATGAAACTTACCAAATTTGTTTATCATAAAAATCTGCTTATTTTTTTTTCGCTTTTATGATCGGGACCATACTTGCGATTCCATGTATGGTGCATTATATTTGAAATTAATCAAGCTTCGAGAACAAAAAATAATATTGTCAAAATGAAGCTTGTGTCATCATCGAGAACATATCAAAAAAAATTACGATCGCGTCATTTCATGTTTGCGAAAGATGTTAATGTAAAACTGTTTTTATTTTTGAAATTGTAATTAAATCACATTGAATATAATTAATTTTTTTGCGATATAATTTCAATTATAAAAGCAATTGAATTATGCCCAGCCCTGATATAACATTCTTAAAATGGTTTTATTTATCCAAGCAACACAAAACGTACATACTGAAAAGTCATTAAACCCAGCAATACAAAATTATGAAAAGTGTTTGTTTAATTATTAGGCCGACGGTGCTATTTTCATCTTGTGGGTCGACACTGCTTTACAATATAATCATGATACTGATTTGAGTTGAGTTATTATGCGTTATGCTTATATTTGAATTTACTCGTATATTCATATAAGCAAAAGCATTGCATTAAATAAATGTTAAGTTGACCATCATTTGCGGTCAGCAAACATGCAAAGAATATTTTATCTTACTGTGATATACAGGACTATGTATTTGTCATAGTCTAGACTACTTTTTGTTCATCTTCATATGGTATTTTTTTTTTCTTTATTTCTTTATTTATTTTTTTTTTTGAACATTAAAAGTATCTACAGTTACAAAATTGGTTTATTCATCCAAAGTATGTAGATATCTACGTATTTTTAATAAGAAAAAATAAATATTAAATATTAATTTTTTTTTAATATTAGAACTATAATAAAAAATGGTTTTATTAAATGTTGAAAACTATCAATATACAATAGGGTGACCGCGTTTTCCACTTTTCCGAATTTTGAATTTGATAAGGGTCCTCCCTTTGCTTTTTTCAAATTTCAAACTTCAACCCCTTTGATGCACGCCTTCCCCTTAACTTATCGGCACCAAATTTTGGATACCTTCCTTATTTACCAATTTCAACATTTTTAGCTTCTGTTCGGATCAAAATTCTAATAAAAAAAATTGTCACTCTAATATACAATTATACATTTATGATACATATATGTATTTTGTTTAATTTTTGGAAAAAAAGCAGTTTGTACTGCTTGAAATTGAAAAAAAAACGGTTTTTTATGATGGTTGAAAACAAAAATTAAACTTAGATAATTTTTCCACAAAATTGTTATAACAAAGAAAAATTTGCGAAAACTGAATCTTTTCATTTTCCTTAAATCAGGTTTTTGCTTATATGTATATCTGAAAATATCTTATTATAATACAAGTAATTTCATATAAACCATTATGTACAATGCACGTACATACCCATTAGACTACACACCTTTCTTATTTATTTATTTTTTCAACCAAGAACATTGACTATTAGATATTAAATGGTTACTGTGCTACTCCTACTAGCTAATATAAATTCAAATGGTTTTGACTGCAAGAATCTAAAATAATAAACGAAAATCACATATAAGTCAATATTTTTAAGCCAGGCGTCAGTTAATATTTGTTTTTGTGCATCTAGTAAACGTATGTTTTAATAATTTATCATTAAATATAATAAATGTCTACAACATAAATGCGTACGGGCGCGCGCTGTAACAGAATCATAATCTAAAAAAAAAAAAATAATTAGAGCCATGCTTCAGTTGTTCATGGTGAATAGTGCATGATGCGTAACATTAACAAGACGTGGAATATTTTCTTATGTTTAATAATATGTACCTGTATGTACATTATAAAAATATTGCAATTTCTATATTTTTGCACGCAGTGAAATTAAACGGGATTAAAATTATTCTTCTACACTGGTGTTAATATACATATGAGTCAATGAGTTGAGTACCTAAATCTGTAGTTGTTATTTTATTATAAAAACGTTGCTCTTTTTCTTTTTTTATTTTATGCATTTCTTCTGCATTTTTTAAATATTAATAAATAGTATTTTCAAATACTAATTCTGCCGGTACTTAGAAAAAAAAAAAAAAACTTAAGCGAAATTTTTCGAAAAGTGATTTTATGAAAATAAAGAAAATAATTTGACTATTTGTAAGGCCATAATAATCAAAATAATACAAATAAAACAATAAACATTTACATGTTTTCGCTTGAAGGTTTTCTTACTAAGCACGGCAGTACGGCTGACGTTTCTAATTCTGGCAATGCGACCGGTTTAAAACATAATTTTATCTTTGTCAGGATTTAAAAAAAAAAGAACATTCTGTAATTGCATTAGTGTATTGTAGATTAAAAAATTACTTTCTAGATGGATTGATATTTGCGTTATCATTAACTTATCTAAAGTATTATTAGTCATATCGCCTAAAAAAAACTTCAAATTTTTCACACCGAGTAATAATAGATTATTATTGAAAGCACCGCTGTTAATCTATCAATATACAGTCAGTTAAAAGCAAGGGGTTAATAATACCATATATTAATCGAGCACACTGACGGATATTACATTATTCCATATATTTTTGCGTGTATTACTCTTATTTTACCGTACAAAATCTGTATTACTAACCCTGGATTCTCAGACCTACATTTCGCGTTTCGCGATTTTTCATATATATGTATTTATTGTTACACCAACCCTAAAAATGTAAAAAATCGTTGCCACAAATCGCAAAACGTTGGTCTGAGAATCTAGGTAAAGAACTCAGATATGTGTATTTATAAAGTTCTTAGATAAGGTAAAAGCCTGCTTTTCAGCAGATAAGATGCAATAAAATAAATATTCTTAACCTGAAATCAATTGATTTATAAAAAAAAAAAAAACTTTAAATCTTTAAATCTTTAATATCAGTAATATCTATAATCTATAATAATTTCAGTTTGTTAAATCTTTACCAGTAAAATCTTCGAAATACTATTGTTTGCGGAATGTGGACTCATATTTGAACGAATTTGAATTTGGCTGAAGGATGGATTAATGTAATTCATAAATTTTCTATTATCAATTTGTCTCTATTTGAATGTAAATAAATTCATGTACTATGTACATATAATTTATTTTGATTTTTTAGCTTTTTTTTAAATTATTGTTATTATATAACAAAAATAATTACCTACTTCGAATAACACTGACTTATATATTATTTGATGGATGTACTTTAATTTAAATTATTTTAAAATAAAGTGTTTCACATCTAAGAGTGTCGCATTCGCAAACCTACTGGTTTTACTGTAGCTTTAAGTAATTTTGGAAAAGCTATTCAAATGATATAATATATTTTAATTTATTTTTGATATTACGCAACTTCAATAAAAATTATTCGATATGTAGTTACATTTATTTGATGTAATAATTATAATTTGAAATATTGTGTTTTTTGTGTATAGAAAAAAAAAAAAATAAAATTACTGCATGATTCAATGGAAAAAATAGCAGTCTTAAGTTGGATTCTATACTGAATTTAAAATATACATACAAAATATATAGTTGAAATATTTTTCGAAATAATTGAAACCCAAAAAACTAGACCGAAAAAAAATATAAACATTAATTGAAATAAATAAATAGAATTGTAATCTCTCAATAATTTAGTTTTAAGCAAGTGCGAACTGGCCATATAAGCCGACCGGAGATTTCGTAATCGAGAGAACTTTTCTTTTTTTTTGCTCTCACACCTTTTTGAAATCGAAAATGAAGGGCTGTTTACTTTTTTTTTTTGGTCTTACTACAAAATATTGAAATCGAAATGGGGCCCGCGAAATCATTTTCCGGTAAGGCTGGTACCTTCCCAGTCTGCCACTGGTTTCATATTTAATATTTTCAATCTAATGCGGCCAGAAATTTCATGAATTGTCATTTAATAATATGTATGTTTACATCAATTTACAGATCGGTCAGCCTACTTTTTCACTTAACCAGTTAGTTCATTAATTGCTGACTGATGTAATAAACATACTTTTGGACTTAATATGTTTGAAAATTAGATAACGAATATTGTAAATCATTTCATTTTTCGCATTAATTCTCGACAAAAATAGTATTTTTTTTTATATTTTAATATTCAATAATAATATTTATTATATGAATGAAACTTGAATAATGAATCCGATATGGCATACACGTAACATTTCTGAATTAATTTATTTGATTTTAAATACCGATTTACCTTAATTTTAAGGTAAACTTAACGATTATATTTATTATTTTCTTTTTTCTTTACTTGCCTTTTGGGGAAAAAAAAATAAAAATAAATAAAAACAAGTTGCCAATGAATTGGTACACGACTTTATTTTTGCTGGACAAATTTTTGCAAAAGACACAGAAATTTGTTCTCTTCAAATTTATATAGCTTTCGATTTCAATCCGTTTACAGAGAAAAAAAATGTCTTTGCATCTTCTACCACCAGATCGGATACTAAACTTATATATGTTATCGAGCACAAGATTGTGCTTCTTTTATACCAACCACCATAACCCCGCCATTGTATCAGTAAGATCCAACTTGATGGTTAATAAAGTGGTCAAAAAAAATACGAAAGCAATTCTTGATTTCTTTGGAAATTTTACAAAAATGAAGTAAAAAATAAAGTAAGTCTAAGTAGGTATTGGTTTCGTTTCGTTTCATTTTTTTTTTATAATTTCATTTTTTAACATTCATAACAAAAATGAAGTAGTGTACCAATCCGTTGGAAGGTTGTTCCATTAATTTGAGTGCTAAGTATTTCCTTTGTATTTTTACTTAGGCCTTAGTAAGTTTCAAATTTTTGACTTTTTCGAGATATTTTATTTAAAAATCAATCGTACGTAATCGCAAAGGGAATTCAAAAATTCCACTAAAAAAGTGCACTTTTGCTCAATATTGAATACTTTGTGTGAATTTTTGTTTTTTCTCTCCCGCTGCAAATAGATTTTTTAATGATAAAATAAATAAATAATAATATTATTAATTCCGTACAGTATTTGATCAATTCTAAGTTTACGAATTTATTATACAATATAAAGACCTGAACAATAAACTATATATACAAAACGAATACAATAATAATTTATCGAAAACATTACAAATAAATAAAATACGAATCAAACATTTATTGTTACATCAGAGATATAATAATTTTTGGTTATTTTCGTTGTTATTTAAATTGATAAGTTTTATGATGTAATCTAGATCAAATTAGACGTCATCTAGTTAATCGAAATATCAATTTACTGGTAAAAATTCATTAATTTCTTTTGAATAAATGTTTATTTATGTTACGTTATTATCTAAGATCCGATATTATATTTAAATTAAATACTTGTATCATCTAGACCCACTGATCCTTTTCATTTAATTTTTTTATTTTCTATTTTTAGTGCATGAAATATTAATTATTGGAATAAAAAAGCCGAAAGAATACAGCGGAATATTATGGTTTAGGTCATAAAGGCGTTTAATCTTTTGTGAATTTAAATAAAGTGAAAAAAACAAAAAAAAAATAAATAAAAAAAATTAATAACATTTGAATTGATTTTTTCTATTGTTCGATTATATTTATTAAAAGAAGAAATAATTTAAATTTTCTAAATTAAAGCTTTCAAGCAAAGTATATTTACGTATGTATACTTTACTTTCAAGCAAAGAATATAATAAATGCAGTTATGTATTTTTGTGACCAAACGATATTGCGTACAAGACGCCCAAATTTTAGATTGACTTTAAAATATAAAGCATGAAACATATTTAGTTTACTTCATTCTACCGTACCGTTCTTAAGTGTTTATCAAATAAAAAAAAAATAAAAAAAATAAAAAAAATAAAAATAGACCTTTCATTGTGGAATAACACAAAATGTTTAGGTCAGGCACACACTTTTTTTACAAATTTCATTCGTAATTAAACATCTTTAGATATTTTTTGAGACAATTTACTGTACAACAACAACGGTTATTGAAAACACGCATGTAATTGGTGATGGTATTTTTTTTTTTTTTTGGTTGGGTTTTCAGATATTGTTGTCTTCGGTAACTATAGCTATAGGTAACAGCTGCATTGAATATTCTTTTATCAGTTTTGGAAATTTTGTTAAATATCTATTTGGTTGGCAATAATTTTAATTTGTCCATGTTTCCTATTTTGCAACAGCATAATAAACATCACCTACTTAATTTTAATATGCTCTAGTTGATCTATACAATTTAATAAAGTGAATCGATGCTTAACCAGAACTAAATATTATAAGCAATTTTTTTCTACCAATATTTAAATACTTGCTGTGTTGATTCTTTATTATTTATATTAATGAAAAATAAAAATGATTTTTCGGTAGGTATATAATTTCATTTTATTTAAAACATTATCACCTATTTATCATTCATTTTTATTTTCCTTTGGTTATGGTTATGGTGTAGATGTAGTAATAAGATAAACAATGACTAAGAATTTTATCCGAAACAAAATAAAATTTTAAATATAAATAGAAGGACTTTTGTATGCATAAATTCTCGGTAAATATATAGTCACAACTCACAATAACGTTTTTGTTTTCACAATTTATAAAAAAATAAAATAAATTATCTATTCAAATGTAACGACAAAAGACTCATCTATCTTCCCGAAGAGAAAACATGTCTGACTAACAGATTTCTATTTTTCTAATCATTAGGGCAGTAATTGCCAGAATAAAAAGAAAGAAAGAAAGAAAAATCATTAGTCGAGGTATTTTTTAAATACAAGTATACAACAATAAAGACACCTCTTGCTATCAAACAAATAAAGTACGCAAATAATTTCGCTCTGTACTTCCTAGACATTTAAAATGATTTATTTAGTGATGTATTTTTTTTTTTTTTAATACGAAACAGTACAATAAAATACGTATTTATGTACGTGTGCATTTTAAAAATGTACAATAAACAATAATATACTTTACTTTGCAGATTTACGGATATAATGATTGTTAGTATTTATAATATTCAGAATATCACAAATACGAAGGTCTTTTACATTATTATTACATTTTTATTTATTTATTTTTTTAAATATTTTAAACAGAAAGAGAAAAAACTCTTCCTCTCTCTCTCTCTCTTTATTATAAATTACATAATGGTTTAATTCCGGTGAAAGCTCATTGTAAAAAAAGAAATATTTTATACCAAAATATATTTATCGATGCGTTGATGCAAACAAGACCACCAAGTCAAACTACAATAAGCATAAAAGCTATATTCATTATTATAAATAGGTACCTACCTAATTAATGAGTTTCAACTATAGTTGAGGAAGTACCTGGCACTTTTTTTTTTTTGTTATTTTTTCTCTTTTTTGTAATGAAAGTTTATTATTAATTATTAAATAATCAAATTAATTATAAATTGGTTTGAAACCAAAATTCATTAACATTTTATTAATTTATTATTAGTATTGTTGTTTGCACGAAATATTCATTGGAATTTATGTAAAAAATTAACTAATCAGCAAATTTAATTATTTAAATATTGCTATTGTTGTTTAATTGTTCATATGGATAGATATGTAAATTATATAATAATAAATTTGTATTTGGTGGATTGCGACATTATTTATTTAAAGAATTCAAAAATTAAATATTTTGTAATAAAAATAATTATTTTCATTTCGATGAGTAAGTACTTATATTTCTTTTCATTTTATTTTTCAAAAATGAAGTAAAAAATAAAATAAAATAAATACTTATGCTTTGCAGCACAGGAAAATGAACCTTCATTTCGTGTACTTATATCATTATTTTTTATTCAATATGATTGTTCTATAGAATTTTTGATCCACTGCATACCAGTATCATTTCGAATTGAATATTTATAAATTATTTAATCGCAACCAAGATTTCTATTCTGATTTGAGTTTTAAAACCTTCTTTATAAACAAATCACGCTAGTACTTACTTAAATTCGAAATTTATTTTGGAGAATTCTATTTTGTGAGCGTCTCTGCTTGTAATCGTTAAAGTTAGTGTCAGAGAATTCTTTTTTAAATTTATTTAAAAATGAATGCGATTCTTCTAAGCTAATGCTTTATTACCGAAAGTGACTTGATTTGAAATTATACACTCTTGAATTTCATTATCTTCGCTTAATACTATTTTCTAAATGCAAAAAAGCACATGTGTCTCATAATATCATAATTTTTTTTCACTTTTGTGCTAGCACATTATTACATAATAAGTATTTGATTTATATCATATTTATATTTGATTTTTAAAATTAAAAAAAAGAATGAAATTCAAATTTTTTTTTTACTGTTGTTGAGAGTTTTGGTTGTCCAAATATTATAGGTTTAAATACAATTAAATCGCTTATGAAAGCAAAATTCGATGAACGGAAAAATCTTCTTTTACACAGTGAATTTATTTTGATGTATGTATAACTTTTTTATACACAGAGAATATATTTTACAGGCTTTAGAAAAATATTTCGGAACTAAGATTCTGAAATATTTTTGCTTGATTTCTTTATGAACTAAAATAGACAAAATTTGAATATAAATTCCAGGGAATTAACACCCAAACTATTTGGAATTAAATTTGTTTTTATTTGGAAGTTCATTTCAGTCTTTTGAGAATTTTAGCTTCCAATTTATTTTATTCACCTGTCCAATTAAAACATATTTCAAATTAATACACATGCAGATTGTGTTTATTTAATTTAAATTTCAACTCATTACCGATTTTTTTTTTTTTTTTTTTAAATGAAATATTTTGTTTAAAGTACAGTACGTAAAGGAGGTGCAAGCTATAATCATAATAATAAAATAATAATTTATTGAGTATTCAAACGATTTTATATATACATATATATGGAAAATAAAAATAAAAATAAATAAAAAATTGAATGAATAACAAATTATAAATCGACTTCACATGTATAAAATGATCCGTTAAGCATATTTTTCTTTATAAATAATTTAAATAAGTTACAATAATATGAGCTATTTTTTTCTTTATTGTTATTGAAGTTATTAACATACAAGAGAAAGCAAATTACATGGCCCAGTTGACCCAGCTAACTAAAATCGTTGGTTTGTTCGTTCGAAAATAATTAAAATATAATTATATCGTTCACACTTTCTCGTAACAAAGAGAGAGAGAAAAAAAAAGAATGAATATATGAGATAATTTTATTTATATATATAAAAAAAAAAAAAAAACTTATATATTCAAATAGTAACAATTTGTTTCTGACATTTTCTCACTCGCAATTATGTCAGCTTTTTGTTGAAGACACGATAATATTTTGTTAAGAATTTTTCAGCACCAGTGTTATTACATAAAAGAAATTTGTTTGTTTTAAAATAAACATGAATTGTTCAATTTATTATGATTTTTGTGATGATGAAGAAAACAAAGTATTATTATTATTTTATTATTTTTATGTTTATAGAATTATTCGATTGAATATTATTGGTGAATCATTTACATATTTAATGAGTATGTAGAACAGATAAAAATTTTAATTACAAAAATAGTACATACACATATTATTATTTTGTTTTTTCCTCAAAAAACTATGGATATTATTAAAATCAGCTCACTGATGCATATCTAAATAATTTGATAATTTCATTATGATATATATTTTTTAATACACGCCGGTTACGCCGCCGAAGCCGTATAAAATTCAGCGGCGTACTTGGCGTTGAAAATTTGACCGGCGGCGGTGTGAAATAAAAAAAAATCGGCGGCGTTTTCGGCGTGGCGTGGCGTGGCCCGTGTGTGGGGCTTTGATAATTTCTATAGCGTAAATTAATAATATCACCATGTTTTTGTTTTAAAAAAAAATCAATAATGCCACTTTTTCTAATTGAAGAGTTCTTTTTTTTGCCACGGGCTTTTAAAATTACAATTATCTCCATGAAAAAAAAAGGGATGCATTCTTTTGGGCTGAAATATGTTGCTTTTGTACTAACAAGGAGTTTTTTGATACTGTTATACTAAGTATTAGTTCACTACGGCTAGGTCTCCTCGCTCGATATGTTCATAGGCTTTCAGAATGATAACCAAATTTAATCGTGTCACCCTAATATAAGATATTGATTTATTCATTAGTTAGAACAAGATTGCTGAATATGCCAAAACAGTAGTTCATATAGTTTCGAAACTACAGTCAATAATGTTCAAAAAGTACTTTATTGACTATAACTTAAAAATGATCAGATTAACCGTTCTAGGAGCCAAAAAAAGAGTGTTGTCCTTGGAATTTTCAGAAGAGTTGTAGAACTATACAAGAACAGAGAGTTTGCTAAATATGTTAAAACAGTAATTCATATATTAGTTTTGAAGTTATAGTCAATAATGTTGACAAAATAAGTACTTTTTCAATATTATTGACTATACCGTCGAAACTTTATAAGTATATTTTCTTTGAATAGCTCTACATATCTTCTAAACATTCTAAAGACAAAACTGTTACAGTTTGGCTCCTAGAGGTCATAATCGGATAACACAGCTTTGCTGTGGATACTATTTTTTTTAATCCACGTTCATTTTTTTTTTAAAGCTATTTAAGAGCATGCTACTATTCTTGCTCTGTAAAAATCATATTGTATTTGTATTAGATTATATTTGAATGATGATATATTCAGTTAAATCACCGCATACATTTACTCAAATTTAATCTTAAATTTGTTTTTTATTGACGTAAGTACACTCTATCTAGTCAATTATTCTTATTATGGTTTACAGCTCTAATTTATTGATTATTTTAACTTACTGTTTACTTATAATATTCTACTTCCCAAATTTTTGTTTGATTTCTAATAAACAAAGTTAAATACATAATTTCTTTTTTCACACACGATTTATTGAGCATAAAACTTATAACGTACCTACATTTTGAATAAAGATGTACAGTGTACATTGATTTAAAACGGAAACCAACATAAAATTTAACCAAAAATATTCGATTGCCATAATAACTTCTATCGGCTTAGATTAATAAAAATGATTATAAAATTATGTTCCCATTAGATAATTATTATGCATGTGATATGAATTGGTTATTAAATAAAGGTAACGAAAATATTAAAAAGAAAAATGTATGCTAAGAAATCGAATTAAAGAGTTTTGAGCAAAAGCTTCATTGAACCGAATTGAAACAGGTATTTTTTATTGTTATAAATTTATGATTACCAATTATTTTAATTAGACGTAAAACTATTAATATTATTCGTTAATCAGAATAAAACCATGTTTGATTTGAATTTAAATATTATTTTTCTATTCAAATAGTTTGGGCATTGAACAATATCTTCAAAATATATTAACCGATCACAATTTTGAGAACATATTGCATAAACGTTATATTCATTATTTAAAATAACATTATTAAAGCGGTTTTATTGCGCACCCACAAAATAATTTGTACAATTAACTTTATAAATATTATTTCATGACTTCTTATTTTCTTACTGTCAATATAACGGAAAATTTTATTATGATACATATTAGCATAAAAAAAAAGAAGAAGAAATGGTTCTTTTATTATACAGAATAAAATTATATATGTATGTATATTGGTATTATATTAATAGTGTCAATAATTGAAAAAAAAAACATGACTAAATAATAATTATAAACTAGTATCCGCAACAAACCATGGAATAATTGTATTATTTTCTATTTATGCCTTCTCTGCTGCTTTTAAACTATAATAAATATCTATGTTCACTAAGTAGCCTGCATGGGTTTAGTAAAAATTAATTGGATCGAATTGGGTTGGTCTAACTTAATATTATTGATTAAGAAAACGATAGCCAGTTCTATTTTTTATTTTATTTTTTTGACGGATAAACTTGGGTCGAAACTTTAGGTCCATGCCAGCCTCCGACATTAAGCGGAAAAATGGAAATACCTAATAAGATATATTATTCATTGCAATATTTGGAGAACATTTTCATTAAGAATATGTAATACAGAAATTGAAAATATAAATTTCAATTAAAGTATTTATGGAAATTGTTTTCTATTAAATAAAAAAAATATGAAACAAAATAATTAGATTAAAAAAAAAACATTCAAAATAAAACAAGAAAACAACTACATAATTATACATACTTTTATTTTAAAAATTAACTAATTTTTGACAAAGAAAATTTCAATATAAATACGTAAAATATGTATTACCGTAAAATAAAATCAAGATGAATTAGATTTTAGAATTAGATATTATTATATTATGTGAATTTTTATGAATAAATTTATGAAAATTACAGTTCGATATTTTTGTTTGTAATTTTATTTATAAATAGTCCCAATTTATTTTTGAAAATAATTTATTCAAACCAAATATTTTAATTTCAATATTATTTTAACGTTATAATTTTTTTTTTTTTTTTATTTGTAAATTGGGAGCATTCAAATAAGCATTGAATTATAATAGTTGTAGTTGTAATCTTTTTTTATTTTAAATACAATTATTTATGAAATAGATAAGTAACTAGATTTTTTGCAATTATTAAAAAGTTATTAATAATAATTTGAATATATAAGGGTTTTGAATTATTTAAACGTTCATTATAATAAATAAGTATTAGAAAGGCACGTATTTATTGGTTTTGTTAATTATTGGGTAAATAGTTCTAATTTCTAATGTTGGGCATTTTAAGGATAGAAGCACGATAGGTATATTACAGATGTATATAACACAATTAAAAACTGATTATATGGTTTTTCATTAAGAAAAACAAGAGTTATAGAACAAAATGTATTTATTTTACTGAACTATTTTGTTATTTTTACATTTGGATAATTTTTACTGAACTAAAAGTATATCTTACAAAACAAATTAAATGTAAATTGGAACGCAAACATATTTTATAAAACTTAAGTGATAATCTTGACCTGGTACAGTATTGACATAAATATAACAGGTTGTAATTTAAAATTTATATTATTATTTATGAATATATGCCATATGCATAGCTAGTCGTACACTTAATGAGAATATTGTATGATTTTTAATTATTCAATATTTATATATTATAGAAATCTGGACGAAATCGAAAAGGTATAACTGATAAGTTTTTCTTTCCCTTTTTTTTTAATGTATAACTGATTTTATTTTATTCATAATAAATTGAATTGTTTAAATATATTTTGATTCCAAATCGTTATAAGTTATAACTAATTTTATTATTCACAATATTCAAATCGAAATAAAAATAAAAAGTTGATATAAAACCACTTTAACAAAATATGTCATGACATTTTTAAAACAAAACTCCATCCCTGCACATAATTATGGTTGTTTTATAAAAATCATTTCAAAATTAATTCACCCAAAAATATTAACGTGTCATAGCTCAAAGAAAAGAATTTACCTATACATATATAAATATATAATTTATAGTATGTAAATATTACCAAAGCCATTCGCTTAGCTTTTAATATATTAATTAAATATATCTTTTAGAAAAACAGTGATTTCACTTTAGTTACTATATCGTTCGTTATCTCTGAGGTAGTGAATTTTCAAAAAAAAATTATTAAGAGTTTGAAAAATAAGGTAGAATATTATTAGCAAAACAGAATTTGTATGAAAAATAAATGAATAATTAGAATATGAAGTAAATCGGATTAATAAACGAGAAAGTGAATAAAGCTTAGAAAAATATATAATTTGAAAAATTACTTACCATTACCGAGAGATGCAACAGCTTGATGTTTTGAGGTAGTTCCGTTTCCGGTATTTGTAGTTGATGTAATAGTATTCCCCATAACACCATATTTAATTGGTTTAAAATGAAAAAACGATGGTGAGTATCCAGATCCAGCCCGACTTAATGAGCTAAACTGTTCATCTCTATCTTCAATGTAAAGACCCTCTTTACCCATTGCAGCTAATTGACGTCCTTTGGGCATAAACATTACCAGAAAGACTGTTGCCGATGTTGCAACCAAACCAAATGCCAGACATGCATCTTTATGACGCTCTGTTACAGCTAGACCACATAAAGTCCATCCCAACCAAATTGGTATCGATCCACCTATAGCCAATCCAATATATGTGGCCTCACGATAATTTTCACGAATACGGCGTGACTTAATTGCCAACACAGCCACAAATAAAATTAAGAATACAACATAAACTAACGAAAATAAGAGATCTGAAAACGCTGTTTTACATAATGGAATTGTTATTGAAATGTCTTGTGCAGTAAGAAGAAGTGGATATCGGGTTAAACTTAATGTTCCACTACGTGCTGGTACTGGAATATTTTCGACTGCTGGCGGTGATGTAAGAAGCCATTGGGCACCAACAGCTACTTGAATTAATACTGCAAATAACAGCAAAAGTCCTTGATATGGAGCAGGTAAATAGACGCCACTATTTAGGCTAATCAAAAACACACACTTCACCAATAGTGATGCAAAAACTAATGCAAATGCCACACCTGCTCCAAAACGAACAATGCCACATGATAGCACCGTTGGTGTTGTTGTTAAAATTGCAGCCAATGCAGCACATGAAAATAATCCTAGAAGCAACATTTGCCCTAAAAATAAATGTCGACGGCTTGGGGATGTTTGCCATGCTTTACATAATACAAATACTTCGAATGCTGCCATCATAATCATTGCGAGCGATGCTAATACCAATACGGGTACTACCCATGGTTCCTTACGCAATCCTAATGGATTGTGTGTACTTATTATTATTGGTTGCGTTACATTTACTTTGTTATTGTTATGTGAGGCAGCAATTGATGTTGTTTTTTTATTTCCAATAACACCAACCGCCGCTGAATTTGGTAATATAATTCCACCGGATCGTATACCTGATGATTTTGTGACTGATGGAAAAGTTGATGGCACTACAAAAAATTCTGTTGACATTTCAAGTCGATGTGCTTGAGCAGAAGATGCGTTACCATCTCGGATATCAAGTTGATTATTATTATCCCCATTACTAATAACCGGTAATTCAACATTTGTTGACACCATCAGTCTATTAACATCACCATAATTTCTATAATTACCATCATCACTGTTATTATTCAAAATTTCTACGTTATTATAACTATCGCTATTATTAATATTATGTGCAATATTTAAATTATTTTCAATTTCATTTTGGGTGAACTTAGAGGATGATGGTATCACTAACGTTTCTACTAATGTATCACCACCACCATCATCATCATCAATGTCTTCGCTGTAACCAGTGTATTGTGACGATGATTTTGTCAAATTTTTTTTAACATTACTATTAACAGAACTAAAAAATGTTACACTATTTCCACTTATATCATTTGATGATAATGATGTTCTTGATTTTTCTATATCAAGAAATGATCTATTTCGTGGTGAAATTCGATCACCAAATTTTGGAACGCTACCATTTTCACTTGTTGGTTCGCTTATTATTACACTAGCCGCTGTTAATACAAAAAATGAACTACTAAAACTTAATAGCGCAATCGTTGTCAGCATTAAAGCTGACCGCGTTTGCTGACTGGCCATACCTAACTGACACTAATACAATTTGAGAACATATAGCGAACCGAAAAGTCGACAACGCACACTCAAACTCAATAACAGTAACAAACCAATCACTATTACATTGCATACTTATATGTAAGTGTAATATTATTTTTTATTTTTATTTTACTATTTCACGTCTTTTCATTAAGAATATACATTTTTAATTTGCTTTCGTCTTCTTCTTGTCTTGCGAACTCAGGTATGCGCTATAACAGAGTCTCAACTTAAAATTAATTTCAATAGGTATGGATATTTATGTGTAGGTGGGGAATAACTGCGACGCATTGCTTCAATGCTCGGTGAGACAGTATATTATACTTATATATAACTTATATATACAGCTATATATAATTAAGAACCTATATTATATATGAATGTTGCATTTAGTATAATTGTAACAATGGTTATTTACACACACAGATAAAGTATATCGTATTGAAAAGAGTGAATATATGTAATATAGATAGGGTCGAAGTCTTGCGATTTTTTTTTATACTAATCGACTCGTCTGGATTTTTTCCCATAGGCAGGGAATACATTCACTCACTTATTCGAATAAGAATAAGTGAGTTTTGCTCTCTTTCTTTCAGATTACAAGCAGGGCAATGAAGAGAGATAAAAGCTCACTTATTCTTATTGGAATAAGGGACTGAATGTACTCCCTGCATAGGCCTGGAAATACAGAGGAAAACATTCGAGGTAGCACAGACCGGCACACAGTCTGACTTGATCTACATATCAACACATTAGGCGGAATTATTCCTTATATAGCCCAAATCATTTGAATGTCTAGTAATGTAAAAGTAAATACGATTTCGAATCTATACTTTCTAAAGGACTAGATAGCACAGAGAGCATATCGAATCAGACAATCGATTATTCAAGGTAATTTGCACAATATCAGATAAATACTTGGATGTGGTGACCGTTGGAAAATAAACATAATTGAAACAAAATAATTATATAATATATAGTCAGTCAACCCAAAAAAAACTCTAGAAATTTGATGTGCGAAAATATGACATTTTGAAAATTTGGTAAACTATCTGATAATGAGCTAGTACAAGAGAACGTAACTGTCTGTCGGTCACACAAATTTTGTCTGTCGATTACGATCTTCAAAAAAGATGCTGATTTCTAAGTTCAAATTACAGTGAGTTCCACATATGCAATTTTCAAAGAAGACCACTGAAAAAAATAATATGCATGAAAAAAATAATACCGTATACCAATCATATATTAAAAAAAAATAAAAATATTTCTTTAAGTTTTAAAATTAGTAGCAATAAGTCGAAAATGGACTGTAATTTCAGTATCAAAGTCAACCAAACTTGAACCAAAGTTGAACCAAAGACATTACATTACTGTCAGAGAATATATACTAGTATAAATATTCTCTGTTACTGTGTCGATCAGTTGACTCCTAGTCATAACTAGTACTAGTCCATGCAGTGAGCGACTCCCGCACGACCTCGATAGTAGTCTGTGTTACTTGGATTAGAACAGAACATATCAAACCGAAAAATGAAGAGAAATAGAAAAAAAAATCATTGAAATTATCATAAATTATTGATTAACTAAATCAATTCGTTGATATTTTTTTCTTCTTTAATTAAAACCAACCCTGGATTATATATTATACATATAATATTATATATTGGTTTGAGAATGCTGCTGCAAAGTAAATAGTAATGACCTGATGAGAAAAAGAAGAGAAAAACTATACCTGCTTATGTTTTTGTATTAACAAAATACTTTTTTTTTCGTTATTGCAGCACATTATGCAAAACATATGAAAAACCATTACTTATCGCGTTAAAAAAAAATAAAAAACTTTCTTTCAATGCAATAAGTACAAGTAAATTATTTCCTTTCGTTTTCTTATCGGATTCCGATCGAACAAAATAATTATTAATAATGAAAATTAATTATTGTTTATTAAGTACATTAATTATTTAATTATTGTTTGAAAATTGTTTACAACTAAGTATACTTAATTCAAATTAAAGCAAAAAAAGTAGATAAATTCACAACATTTTTTATTTTACTTTTTAAGCATTAAAATTGAATATCGCGAATATCTTTTAGAATCATTTTTTATTATTATTAATTTAGTTACTCTATATGTAAGTAATACAGTCATTTCATGCCGTGACATTGTAATTGTGATTTGAAAACACTAAAAATATTCAATGAATTAAATACATTTATGATCATTAGTGCGAATTTTACGGGAACGAATTTTTTATAGATTACAATCTTTTTCTTCCATGGATCTCAATTATTACACAGGTTCACTACATTTTATACTTGTTTAAAATTGGTTTTAGGTTGTGCAATATGTGTATTGTTGCTTCCTTGATAAATTGATAAATCTATTATGTTCTGTTCTAGAAACACGAATAAGTAAATTGCCAATGCATCTGGTTTGGTTATTAAAAAGAATTTTAAAAAATCTGGCGTGAAATTATTAAGGAAGGACAGATAGATGTTTAATTATTCTATTAAAAAGAGTGAGTAAGACCATACAAAATTTGAAAAAAATATAAACAATATGCGTAAGAACATGCATAGGAAGTTACATTTTTTGATTTTGTAGTACTTACTTCATATGTAAATTTTAAAGAAACTTACAGGCACTTACACTTACACTCACTTACGTGTAATACCAGTTTCAGAAAAATCAAACTACTTCATTTTTGTTAAGAATGTTTGTTAAAAATGTTTTTTGTTCCACTTTTTCTCAGCATTTTCTTCCCAATAGGCGCAGAATATATATGGTTTCGTTTAGATCCATTCAGTAAATCTTGAGAAAATTCGGAATCAACAAAAAAGATCTGGACTTTCTACCACACATTTGGATCCTACGAAATATTTCAAAACTAAAGTGTGTTCATTTTCACGAAATAAAAATTCTGCATATTTTGGTATATGGATTACTAAATCCTGAGAAAAACCCAACTTTTCAAAAAAGTCGAAAAAAAATACAAAACCAATTTACTTTATTTTCTCAATTTTTTTTTTAAATTTCTCAAAAATGAAGTAAAAATTACTATATACGAGTACACCAAAAAATGTGAATTTCAATGCCAAAAATAATCGCATTTTCAAGAATCGATTAATCGTCAGTTTTGCGATTCCGATTATTGTTAAATAATCGATGCTGTCCACCCGATTATATCAATATAATCGGTATCGATGTCCGACCTCTAAAATTTATACTATAGTCATGGATACAAAACATAACAATAATCAAATATTGGTAAAATATTGTCATTTATGAAATCAATTTTAGTATAATTAAGAACAGAGAAAAGAAGTACGAAGACGTTTTATTCTACTAATGCTTGCAACAGACGAGCGAGATATATTGAAAGCGGATTAAGCAAAATTAAAGAAGAACTTTTATTTTTGTTCGCCAAATAAAGTGAATAACATAACCAGAAGAAGAGAAAGAACTATTCATGATAGGTCCTAGATTGTTCATTTTAAAATTATATTCAACAATTACAACAATATTATAAAGTGATGGGAAATTAATTTTATCAATATTTTATTTTATTGAGCTAATAAGAATAATGTTTCAATAAAAAATAAGTAAATAAATTCAAAGACAAACAATAAATAAGTATGGAAAATAAAAATAATTTTATTAAATAAATCCAGATTTAAATTAATTTTGATAAATAGTGTAATTTTTCTGTTAGTTACTTTACCGTGTTAGTAAAAAATATCCACGGCTAATTTTGACTAAATAATATAAATATTTTTTTATTTTATTTTTTTGTGAAGAAAGAATGAAGACCATATTTATGAAGAGAAGAAGAAAATACCTATTTTTTTTCTGATATTATCTCTCATTAAAAAATAACAAAAAAAATAAATAAAATTAAAAAAAATTAAAAAAAAAACGTGTGTGAAATATATCTATATGGGCATAAACATGTTCAATGTTGATGTTTATGAGTAGTTTTTTTTTGTTTTGTTTATATTCTGTATCTCTGCCTGTATCTATTACCTTTTAGTAGGCGTATATAAATAGTTTAGTAAGTGTTTCGTGTTACGTTAAAACAATAAATTATGAGTTCGCATTTGAGTTTTTTTCTTCTGTATATTTTATTCTGAAACCACGAAACAAATGAAACAAAAATATTAAATGAGCAAATAATGATGAAAATTTTCTAAAACGTTACTATTTTTTTTTTTTTTTTAAATAAATTTCATATTACATAATAAGTGAATGAAGTTCTTTTTATTATGCTAAATCATTAACAAAAAATTCATTGGTTTTTATGATAATTATACTTTTCAAAAAATACTTTGTTTTATTTGTGACAGACAATATAATATTTATTTATTATTAGTCAAAAGTAATTATTTTTTCAAAAAAAAAAATATCAAAAATGATATAAAAAGAAACCAAATTAAAATGGGATCATAATAGATCTCCGGAAAACAGGAATTCAATATAAGTATAACTACCCAGCTTGAATGAAACGATATACGAAAGAATTCAGAATTAAGCGAAATTGTGAGTTTTACCCTTAGATAAAATATACTTTTCTATAAGGTTTTATCATCGTACGATTCGTACGGAGTTCACACAGAAAACACACAGAAGTATGATTCTTATATTATCAGTTTGAAATATCAAGAAAACTGATTTTTTGAAGGGGTTTAAATCTTTTTTTGATTTTTCCAAATGAAAACTATAATATTAGATGAAATGTAAAACAAATATTTTTTTCAATAGTTTTCGATTCTGCGTCTAACGGTAGGTTCATCATCAGAATTCGTCCAGCCAATCTTGAGAAAAAAAAACCTATCAAACTGTACTAATGAAGTATGGTTCACAAAAACTTTTTTCAAAATTGTTGTACTGTGGTATTTTAATGGATTTTAGTTTTATTTAAAATTTATATTATTTGAATGTTTCACAAGATTTCTAAAATCTAAACACTAGAAAAATTGGGCAAAACACTTATTTAGGTCTAATACATGTTTATGTGTGGTCAATTGACCAGAATAAGTTGAAAATAAAAAATTGGGGAGAGCTCCAGTACAAAAATCATGTCGCCATAGCCTCTCCCATATAATTTTACTTTTTAATTTAGAAAACCTGAAATATTTCAAAAGATAACACTGGAATAAATTGTGTAAAACGCTTACTTGGGTCTAATACATAATAATGTGTGGTCACTTGGCCAGAATAAATTGAAAATAAAAAAATGGGGGTTTTCAATACAAAAATCATGTCGCCAGCCCCTCCCCCATATAAAAACGAATTTCCCCGGAAAACCCGACCAGAATAAATTCGGGGACTATGTGGAATCGTTAGGATAAATCGTAAACAAATTACCTATAATAGTCTCCGGCCAGAATAATTACTGTGGGGGGGGGCTAGTGACATTGACCTTAACAATTATAGTTTTTTGTATATATGTATTGGTTTCGAAAATTTAGTTTTTTCTGTTTGTTTGTGGTGCTGGTGCACGGCTTACCCTAGGTTTATGGTGTCGCAAAACGCAAAACGCAAAAGTTAAAAAAAAAACAACTTTTTCGCATTAGATTGCGTTTGTGACAGTTTGACATATAATATTCATTATGTGACAGTTTGACATATCGTTCTTCTTGAACAATATTTTTAAAATAGGGATCGTTCGCTTAATACGTCACGCATTTTTTTCATTTTTATACCCCCTCTCTCCCCTTGTCACAGCTCGTCACACGTTCTTACCCACTCCCCCCCGTGTTACTCCACCTGAGATTTGAAAAAAATATTACCCTATGTCAATTTTGCAGAAAATAGTATCTTTTTTAAGTTTTTGAACAGAAAATAGTATATTTTTTAATTTTCAGTGGTGAACTACCCTACCTCGATTTTGTAGAAAATAGTATCTTTTTTAGGTTTACCCTACTTCGATTTCAGAATTACCCTATCTCGATTTCTAAAATACGATTTGCATACAGCGCGGTTTTTTCGCGGTGTTTTGGAAGAATTATGAGGAAATAGTATCTTTTTTCACTTTTCCAAAATACGATTTGCACACAGCGCCATTTTTTCCGCGGTATTAGAAGACTGAAAAACTTTTTTTTTTGTTTTTTGCTCGCAACTTTATTTTGAGGTCGTTTTGAAATCGTCGATGATGAAAAAAATGTTTACCCTATCTTAATCTTTCAAATCTACCCCTCCCTGAAATCAAAAGCGTGTGCATCTATGCTCACATCCCTCACTATATAAAAGAAAAATTTTAAACGAAAATATAAAGCATTATTTTTCCGCTAGAATTAGTAAAAAACAAATCGCTGTTATAAGTAAATATTTAAATAATTCGCGTATTAACATAAGGGAAGTGATATTCAGATAAAAACATAAATATAATACGTATTACTTTCTCTAATTAAATTTTATAATATAAATAATATATGAGTCAATATTTAAACTTTCGACGATTAAATTTAAATGCAAAAAAAAAAAAAATGAAAATGCCATGCATTTCAAAGGTAATTTTCAATCGGGATAATATACTACTAATTAAAAATATGAAAACACTACAGCTGTTTGGGCATACCTACATTTTTCTTTAATTATTGTTTATTATTTTTTCGCTTCATGCTTATAAACTAATAAAAACATGCAATATTGCACGCATAAATGAAAATGAATTTTATATAATTGGAAAGAAAATAAAAAAAAATAAAAAAAATAGTAATAAAATATTATTACTTTCACATGGCAAATTTATGTAAATTCAGGTGCAGTTTTGAGTATATCACGATGCACATAAACGAATAAAATATATTTTAATGATTATTAAAGTTGTGAGATTTATGTCTAAGCACTACCGCGGCTACTTATGTGTGCTCCATTAATCTCAGAGTTGTGTTAAATCTATAAAAGGGAAAAGAAAATGAAATCGATTATGTATTAGTTATATATTAAATGTTATTTATAAAATTGTCGTTGAATATATATATTATGTATATTAGACCGACCAGATTTTTTAATTTGATGCGACAAGCCAGAAAATATTTATATTTATATCTAAAAAAATAATATTGCCCAAATTTGAGCTCAACTGGCTCAACTGATGCAGAAATGGCCAAAACCAAAATCGTAGCGTAGTTGAAGAAAGCCCATATTCACATGTTGATGTATTATATATACTATAGTCTCTATATAAAAGATAGTTGAGACAATAGCGTACTCACCATTTCTCAAAACGGTCATGCAACCGCAAAAAAAATAAATTCATTAGATTCACCATTTTTATATATATTATTTAATGCCGCGTTGCTCAATTATTTCAATAGTGTTTCATTAAATAATTTATTTAAAAATATTTAAGAAACAAAGACATAAAATATGAACAAATATGAACATGAAATTTTACTACAAACTTTACGGGGTGAAAAGTTAAAAAAAAATTTATGTTAAAGTTGCAGTACCTTTTTGAGAAAGGTGAATAATAATTTACAAAAAACCGTTGTATGTCTCAACTATCTTTTATATAGAGACTATAATATATACAATACATAGTAATATAGTAAGGTCTTATCAAAGTTATTAAAGCAATGGGTTTTTAATTGAAATCCTTAAAATGAATGGTATTCTTAATATCTAGCACTGAAAAAAATGAATTTATCGAATTTTGTGCCGATTTTTAGGTTAAATTTTAATCATCTTTTGCCATTAATCGATCTCAAAAAAATAGTAAAAATTGAAAAAAGTCTCTAACCAAATTTATTTTGAAAATATATAAAATTACCGACATTTACTATGGATCATAAATATCAACCAACATTTACTTGAACTAATTTTTTGAAATTTCCCCGAATTTTTTTAATTTCATTGGACAAAAAATGTATTCGACCGCCATATGTCGAGCATACTTAAGAACTCTATACTGACGTTTTTTAATATGTAATTCTTTTTTTGTCTTGGGAGCCAATTTTTGTAATCGTGATGTGGAGAGATGTGGTGGGTTGTAAAGGAATTTGAAGGGTCCGTGGATGTAAATGTATGTGGTAGGATGTGTATTTTCAATAACGTAATCAACATCGAAAAAACTTTCATAGATTATGTTCACATTTTGAGAAGGAAATCGCTAAATAATATATCCATTTAGATGGTGTTCCACCACTTGGCCCGATTTTTGTTTTTCCGATCTATAATAATAGCACGTCAAAGATTTTCAATATGCCGTACTCAAATTGAAAACATCTCGTTCAGTACTCTGCACAACATTCTATTATTTTATTAGAATGATAAAAGGAAGCTTGTGTCAATGAATTGACAGCTTGTTTTTTAGACTACGTGTTTTATTTTTCTTACAAACATGAAGACGTGTCTCAGGATTAAGTAGACGGATCCTGAAATTATGACTATAGTTAAGTCGTCTTAAGTTATGTCAGACCATCAATGGTATATAAAATAGTAGGACACCTTCTTCTGGAGTTTTGGGCGACTTAAAGTAATTTCTCGTCCTTTTTTGTATATCTCAAGATTGAGTAGATTATTTTATAAATAATGAATGGAACACAGATTGAATATGAATTCTGTTGGCAACCAATGCAACATCCATCATATTAAACCTAGATTCTCGAGTGATTTGTTTTTGCGTTTTTTTGATTTATTTTTTTGATTTATTTTTTTGTTTTTCTTGTATGTTTATTTTTATGCAGATGCATGTAAAAAGGAGAAGAAGAAAACCGGAAACCAAATCAAGAGTGAAGCTAAGGTTTATATTACTTAACCAACCACCATCAAACTACCCACTATATTCAACACACAAATATTGATGTATGATCATTGCCTCAAAATGTATACAAATTGAATGCAGCCGAAAGGTAACTAATATTTTTTGAAGTTTTGAGGATATGTATATGTATTTGATTTTGACATTTTGCATTGTTTATCTACTTTTCAGAATTTAAAATTAAAAAAACAGTTTTTGGTTTTTATTAAATATTTTGCACATTCAATAAAATAAATTTTATATTAAATGTAAGTCTTAGCATTATGTTTTCAATCGAACAACGGATAAATCAAGTTAATGACAAGTTTCGGCGGACTGACATCACAATTGATTTTGAGTGGTTAAGTGGGTATGCAATGGCATAAATCTTAAATACTAATTGAATTGATATCTACTTATTTAACATTCAAATTGTTATTTTAGTTGTGTACAATGGTTTATTGAAGACAAACTAAATATTACTTTTGATGAACTATTTAATAAAGCAAATGAGCAATGGCAATTATCAGATTTAAGTGATAGCGGAGTTAGTTGTTTACCTAAAACAATTTTCACAGAGAAAAAAAGTCATATGATTAATGGAAACTACGCTGTACAATTACTATTTGTTTTAGATATTTGTAAGTGCAGTTGAATCAAAATAATAATTTAAATGCCGTTGATGTAAAATACAAAATTTACAAATTTCAGCTGAACCGGCCTATGATCAACTACAAAAATTGCACAACAAAGAGGTGGATGAACCAAAAGAACAAGAGGAATATAGGCAACGCCAATCAACCACAAAAAAGTAATGTTTTTTTATTTTTTTTTAAGAACCGTAATAGAATTTGTGCTCAACATTGAGTGAATGAAGTTAGATAAAGTTTTTGTTCTTCATTTTAGAAAACGAGTTCTTAAACTAGAATGTACAGATGGAAAGGACACAGTTGCTGCTATGGAATATTCACCAATTCCTTGTTTAACAACTAAATTATCGCCGGGTACCAAAATTTTATTAATAGGTAAGTTTGAATCAAATATGACTGTTTGAAAAATTAATGTCAAGGTACTACACATTGTATCAGCATTTCGACACAAAATGGTTTAACGTGTGACTTTTTATTTTATTCAAAGGTCCAATGCGCTGTGTTAACCATATATTATTTTTGGGACCAAAAAATGTAAAAATCATTGGGGGTGAAGTAGAAACATTGTTAATAAGAAATGCATTTGAAAATATACTTTTGCGGGAATTGAATCAGCCATTGAACCCAAGACCAAAAACTGATTATGCAGGTAATTTATAAATTTTAATATTACATTGAATTATTTAAAATTAAAAAAAATATATATATTCATTGTAGAAAATGTTGTCAGCGAAGTTATAAACAGAGCTCCTATACAAAATACTACGGTAGGAATTCCAATGGAATCAATCGATGATATTGAAGAAGATGATGAGCTTTTATCTAATATAAATATTGATCAAATAGCGGCAAATGCTAATTTACAACCCACACGTAATCAGTCAGCCATTCAACAACCAAAAAATCAATTATCTCATTGCTCCATGTTAACTGATGATGATAACGATTTGATGATGATAGAAGCTGAAAATATAAACCAACAACAAATTCATAATAATAATTTGAATGATAATGATTTATTTGACTTTTCTGATGATTTTACCACTGAAAGTGAATTACACAATAACTTAATACCACAAAACAATCAAATTGTTCCTAGCACAAGTTTCGGTAATCAAATACCACAATCAAGATCAACAAAAACACATAATGATGATGATATTATTCCTTTAAGCGATGATAGTTTTGATAATTTAGTAGAGAGACAACGATCATCAAAGCAGATAAGAGCGAACGTTTCAGATTCATTTAACATTTTTGATCAATCGTATGAGTTTAAAATTCGTGGTTGTAGTTTAGTAACAATAAATCAGTTAAATGCTTGTCCGGACGTTAAGAAACAAGAGCGACAACATTTTATACTAAAAGCTCAAGTTGATTCGGTCGTTGAAAAAGCTCAGATCAAAAATTCGCAATGGTCTCTAGGTGTTTTATTAACAGATAATCATTCGGACGATATGTTGTTACAGGTTCAATTTCATTCGGAAGTCTTAACAAAATTAGCGGGCTATAGTGCAGTAGAATTACGAGAAATGCATCAATGCCGCAAGGAGCGGCCCCAGATTGGAGATGAAATTGAAGAGGTTTTATTCTAACTAAAATATTTCCAGTTATAAATTGTCGTTTTTAAATTTCAATAACAAATTTATACTTTGTTATTATTTCAGATTTTACGTCAACTAACAATTCGACTTCAAAACTTGCATTGCTTCATGAAAATTCGATATTCAGTCGATTCGAAAAATCCAATTGTTGTGGAAACTATTGATTCAGCGCCAGTTTTAGAAAAAATTCTTAAAAACAAATACGATAAAGAGAAATGATATTAAATTTAACTTTGACTAATGTAAATAGAATTTAATCTGTTTTTATAAAAAATAATAATTTTACTGCCCAGTTAAGTTTTATTAATTGAAAAGTTGTTTAAGAAAATAAATGCTGTCATATTTATAATAATAAACGATTTTCAATGTGTTTTAGTCGATTTTTCTTTAGCGAAATTGAAACGTGCAAATTAACAGAAACAAACTGAGGAATGGTTATTAAAATAATTTTAAAATTAGACATATAAATTGTCTTTACTTCGTTACATTTCTATATTGTTTAGCATCTGGTTATTATATTTATCAAAGTTAGACCTGTGTTGGCCGATGTTCTAATACCAATAACTTCTAAATGGAGAGTCATACAGAAAAATCTTTTATGAACGACCCCCATTTAAATTTGAAGGCACAACTTTTCTTCATACGTTATTTGGTTTGAAATTTTGGTTACATTTTTTTATAGGAGTACCGGAGGGCCTCATAGATGCACAAAGAAGTTGTGCACAAAATAGTTAATAATCATTCAGAGAAGAAAAGGAAAGAGAGATATGTATCAAGTTTCTTTGAAACAGGAGGTAAATCTCTCATATCGCCAGATCGAACGTTAGACCAAATTCTGTCGAACATTCGATACTCTTATTTCATGTAACTACTCTTTTATCAGAATTATGCTATAGAATATTATTTTTGAAATAATTTGACAGCGTGAACAACATAAAATTAAAAACAATTCGATAGAAAAATTGACAGAAAATGTTAGTTACATGAAGCAAGAGAATGTTTGATCTGGTGATATAAGAGATTTACCCCCAGAATATAGGGAGTAAAATTTAGTGAGGATTAATTTAACATTTCATGCACAAGCTATTAACAACATGAATTTCGTAAAAAAGAAATTAAAGTGGTACCGAAAAGTTCATCTAGGCTTGGTTATATGCTAAAAAAAAACAAAAAAAAACAATAGATGGGATACCAAAAATTGAAAAATCAGACGTATACATATACCAGGTTCATTGCCAAGAAGAGTGTGATTATTTCTATATGGGATAAAGAAAGAATCCTAAAATAAGAATAAAAGAACTGACAAAAATCGCAAAGATTGAAGTTGAAAAATCATGCGTAACACTTAATTGAACATAAACCTGAAAAAGAAATTGGAGAAGAACACATCGATCTAATTTAAATTTAAATTTAAAAATGTTAGATGCAAAATATGCACCTCTTTTACATTACGACAGTTAGTAACCATCTTAATTTGACTATAGTAACCGGTGCGCATTTACACTAGACTGGTAACCAGAGTTAAATTAATAATAAAAACATTTTTAGTAACGCAGATATTACACTATTATTATTTAAATTTAATTAATAATATATTTATTTCAATTTTAATAAATAAATAATAACAAAAATATCATTATATGACGTTTACTAGAGTAAAATCTATTTACGGTCGTACATTTAGAACAGTTACCAGAGTAGAGTAGTTACTGTAGTTAATTTTTGTTCGTCTAAACGCTCTCCGTATGCTTAGGCGGGTTACTTACTATCGTAATGTAAAAGGGGTGTAAAACGAAAGGCAAAAGTAATCATTAAAATCCGTCAGTCATAATTAGGACATATATGTTTTTTTTTTATCAAAAATTTATTCAAAAATGAAGTTAGACTTTTTATGTTTTTTTTTATAATTTGTTCAATTTTTTTTTTAACAAACCTTTGATTATAAAAAGAACACGCCATAGATGAAGAAAATCGGTTCATTTAATCAAAAGTTATATTTTTTTTAAAATATGGTTTGCAAACATATTTTCAAGATTTTGGCTATTTTTATATTTCGGTCGTAGAAACTTAAAAAACAAGAATTTTCCTGTTTTTTTTTCTTTTTTTTTTAAATTACGAAATGTGGAAAGTGTTATTCAAATCCATGGTGGTTGAGTTCATAACTGATTGTTCTAGTGTAGAATGGAATACCCCTATAATCGTTTAACTGCATATAGATCTGTTAAACGAAAATTTAATTAACTAAATTTTTCTTGCCTTATCATTCTTCTAAAAATCAAATAAAAAGACTAATATAATATACTTATAGTTTATTATAAATTAATAAAATAAAATAAAAAATAAATGTTACATCAAGTTAAAAGCCATAGCTTTCTAAATCACACAAAAATTACATAATTATAAAAGTATAGTTAATTTAATATGAAAAAAGCTGCTAATTATATTGTTTATATTATTTTTTTTTTGTATAAAAATTCTTTTATATTTTAATTAAAGTCAATTTAGATAAATTAGTTACATAAGAGAAAATATTATATAATTTCAATTACTATTAACATTTCAATAGAATAAAAACTGAAAACGATTGTTAATAGAATTTTTAATTTTTTTTTTGTTGAGACTGAACATTTTGTGTTAATTTTGTTAAAACTTGTATGTAATAATAATTAGTTGCTCTGTAATCTTTTTTTTTATAGTGCAACTGAAATAAACTATTTTTTTTTTATATTGATTCCACCACTCGTTAGTTAAATATTAAAATTGATCATGACAGGAAAAGAAATTGGCACAGAAGGGGAAGGAGATCAAATCTACTACCATCACGTTTTTCGTTCGACGCATTAATCAAATTGAACGTCTGTTTTGATAATTTACACTCTTATGTAATTTAACAATCATCTTCTCAATATTATTTACGTACTTTATAAATTTAATAAGTATTATAAAAAAAAAACGGTTTTAAAAATGTTTTTAATTATTTAGTTTTTAGTGATTAAAACATGAATTACTTATTTGAAACTACAGTTGAAGAATCATTTGATCTGTGGAAAATTCCAATGTTTGTATTTTTTATTTTCTTTTATTGTTTGTAGTTAACTTTATGTAGTATATTTTATGAGTTCGGTTTCTATTAAATGTTCTAGCAGTATGTGATTTGATATTTTTATTTTCTATTAAATATCACTTTTTACTTATTAATATTTTACCTTTACATTTAATTTCGAGTAGAAATGTTAATCTAGAATGCCTATTGTCTCGAAAGAGTATATATAATTTTCTATTTGTAAAAAATATTACATAAAAATTCTAGTGAATTCTTATTTGTTGCAAAAAGAATGATGTTATATTTAAATAGGTGAATGATAAGTGCCAAAATACTTAGAGGTAGTTAACTATAACGTGAGCGTTCTTCAATTAAATTTTATTGTTTTTTATATATATATATATATATATATATATATATATACATTTAAGTATAATAATATTAAATTTGATAAGTATTTATCATATGTAAAATGTAGATAGATATCTATCTAATGTCTACGCGTATAGAATAGACATATCACAATATTAAATATGGGATGATCTTGCTCGAACCAGACTATCGCATTAATTATTATTATTTTTTTTTATTTTTTTTGCTGTTTATAACATTGGATTACCTTGAGATCGACATTTGCGTTTAAGAAGCTCCAAGCTCTGTTGCTAAAACTAATATGTATCTGATTCATATATTTTACACGATCAATTTACATTTTTATTATTTTGATTTGGTATCAGTTTAAAATTGTAATCAAAATATAATAAATGTAATTTTACAATGCGTACATGTATTTACCTAAATCTGAAAATTTAACACAGTGCTAAGGCTTTACTTAATAATTTTAAACACAACACTTTTATTGAAGATAATTTTGGTTTGGAGTGAACTGCTTCATTAAGAGCTTTTTATTAAAAAAAAAAAAAAAAAACAAAATTAAATAAATAAAACTCCTTCATTTAGAGATGCAAGTTTTTAAATATATATAAATCATATAATAATTACTAAAAACTATTCGAAATATAAGTCATAAATTTCAGTTTTCAATATATAGCGCTTATATTGAATAAATCACGATTCTTAGAAACAGTATATAATTCTATTTCATGAAAAATTTGTGGTAAGAGCAAGATATATCCTATATACAGTTAACCAATAAAATAAACTTTAAATACAAATATATACCTAACATTAAACTTATTAATATTTTATAGAATTATTATTAAATAAATTAAATTAACTGAAAGCAAAAAAGAAAAGAAAAAAAAAACTATAGTTCGGTGTAAGATGAATGATGTGTAACAGGGATATTAGCATTATCATTTTTTATTTCCTGTTCATTATTAAGACCACCTGTAGATTGTAATGGTATATTTTCATCAGTTGCTAATTGCATTAAGGCAAGTGCCCCTAACCATTTTCGATTTCGTATTAAATCCGGACGTTGAGGCTCTTCTGAAGGCGTTATATTTGTATAGCAATTAAAATTTCTATTACCATATGATAAATTATTTGTATATTGTTGAGAATAGACAGTTTTTAAAGGCGAAGCTGAAGACGTTGTATGCCCTATTATTGAATAAGTTTCATATTGTGGTTGAGTGGGATTGACATAATCGCTATGATTTGAGGTAGTTATATGATTAGCTTCTGTATGATGCTGTTGTTGATTCTGATTAAGTCGTTGATTAATATCAACAAGTGGCATTGTTTTATCTTTACTTGCAACCATTAATACTGTAGGTCGCATTTGATTTGGATTGATCTGTTTTTTAGGTAATAGTGGAGGTGGTGGTAGCGTTTTTGGCGTATATGATGCGGTTGATAATAGTAATTGCGGTTGCAATTTTTCAACAACTTGCATATTAACAATTGGTTCTAATGGCCTGGCTAAATCATCTTGCCATGCTTCACGAAGCCACCGTTTCTTGGGATTAAATGTAGAACGGGCTGGTATTTCATATTCATCAGCGGAATCTTCTTCCTGGCTAAGAGGCTCTTGCCATTTAATTACCTTTGGAATTGGTTTCATTTTTGTTCCAGCTAATGGACTTGATTCTAAGCCAGCATTCATATCTAATTCAACCATTAAACCTTTTCGACTTTTGTATGGATTACTTGGTGTTACTGGAAATTCATTTTCACCACCGCTGCTATTAAAATTCTCATTTTTTTCGCTGGTACAAGCATTAACAGTATCACACAATTGTTTGGTACGTTTAGGTGTTTTTCGTGTTGGTGTTCTGTCTTCTTTTTCCATTTTATATTTTTCTAGCCATTTTATTACTTCGTGATTTTGTTCAGTAACTGCTTGTATAACAAAATCATCGCAACGTTTCAATTGATCATATGGATGCTCGGGACAATGACGATTTGCATGTGTAAATCGCATTTGACAAGTGGGTGCTGAACACATAAATGGGCGCTCTCCTGTATGTAATCGTTGATGTGTTTTTAATTGACCGCTTTGCGTAAATGCACGTGTACATCCTGGATAATCACAATGGTATGGACGTTCGCCTGAAAAACAGAGACTTAAGTTAAAATTTGATAATAAATAATGGAATTTTGGTATTAATTTCTAAATCTAAATACTTATTACGCTTCAATTACTGGAATTATTTACAAATTGGTAGCAAATCGATCTATCAATCTAAACCGTATTTAGTCACAATCCGTTTCCTTGTTCTTTATGAATATACATTTAATATAACTAATCCTAACGACAGACGAGCGAAATATTCTAGATTAACGAAATTAGATTAAGCAAAATTCAAGAACAATTTTGGTCTTTGTTCGTCAAATAAAGTGAATTTGATATCAATGAACGCAAATTTAACTTATTTAGTATAATTAACTTTCATCAATCTAGATTATTTCGTTCTGTAGCTAGCAAAATATACATAAGTAATGTAAATAAGACCAGGCTTGGGACTAACGGCGTTACTTGTAACGCCGTTACAACGATCATTACTATTTTAGTAACGGTAACGCTAACGCCGTTAGTTTAAAAAGAAAGTAACGAAATGACTATTTCCGTTACCGTTACTTAAAAAAAAAAAAAAAAAAATCCACTTTGAATATGCTTATTCAAAGTGTGAGCAGAGCACAGATGTAGAATATATATGCTAGATGTCGAACTTCGTGTATATGTGAAGAAAAAAAAAAATAATGACAGAACAATCTAAGTGGGTAAATGTATGTACAGTGACCTGTTTAGTGTTACGCGACAACTGC